>JAHESG010000019.1:0-74949 GCA_019049465.1 Dryas iulia moderata
AAATCGCCGGCGACAATTGGTGGCTAACTGCGCAGGATAGAGAAAAGTGGAACTCATTGGAGGAGGCCTTTACCCAGTCTGGGGACCATATATAATTAAGAATAGTTGTAAGTTTTCTGTAGTAAATTTATAGTTAAAAAAACATTAGTAAAATCAAAATAATAATAAGTAATAAGTATGTAGTAAGTATATGTAAGTAATTGATTTGTCTTATGTTTAAATCAAAATGGTCAAATAAAGGCTTTTTTATTTTTATTTTTTTTTATTTTTTTTGTATTAATGTCTTCATCAATAGCACCGGTATGGGTTAATCGTGACAAGTTTTTGCGGGCGCAATTACGCACGTAACTACTGCGTACTGCATATATGCGGGATTTGCTTTTAATCGCTCCACAATAATAACACGCCTCAATACCGGAGAAGACGCACTTTCGTCTCCGCCTCGGCCTGGCTGCTTCAAACGTTTAGATAAAACCGATTATCGATCAACATTGTAATAATATTCAATTTAAATATATACTTAAGATACAACATGACTTGAAACAATAAGAATAATTTAAATTGTTTAAAAAGTATAATAAGTTATTGTGTTTTAGCTGGTAACTGATGTAACTTATTATGTTCTGTTTGTCTTTGAATTAAAAAACAGCGCTTATTTTGCTTTGACGACGACACGCTAAACATGTCGAATGTATGCGACGCGAGCCACGAGCCACGAGCCACGAGCTAATCTACTAAACGAGTTAATCTCTTGCATTGAATCAATCCGCAGGCAACGTCGGCCCGCGCCTCGCCGACGATTAATATATTGAATATACCTTATTTATTCAGCTGCTGTTAAACTTCTTCATTGAAAGAATCTCATAGTAAAGCAAAAAAAATAACAAAGCAAAAACTTTTAGGAAACAGACGTGTGCTCATAAGTAATGTTTGAAGATTTTCCCACGAGAAGATTTTATTTAATTACGAATGAGCTATATTTCGTTTTGTCTTCTTTAATCAATTAGCAACGTTAGTGTTGCTGAAAGATCATTAGATTAAAGTATTTCTTGCACTTAATCTACTGTGAGAACATTATTACTATCTATACGAGCCTGGTTATACATTGCGCTGACGACAGGCGCTGGGTCGCGACCAGACGCGAGTATCCCAGGAGTTGCGAGCAGAGTAACGTTACGACTTATCGTTGTATTTCTTTTTAACTTACTCATCAGTTGTACGTCTATGATAAGTCAGTTAAACAATTAACTAATAAAAATCTCCATGTGGCCGGTACAAGTAGACGAATTAAATATATACCAATATGAATATGAGGTTAGTACAATTAAGCACTTAAGATATGAAAATCAATTATAGAAAATGTATAAATATTTTTGGACGCAGAGAAACTAGAACCCACACCTCTTGAAGACTATTCAAGCGCTCTAACCGCTAAGTCATGCGTTTTTTACGTTTTTCAGCTTCAAATTTCCCTTTGACAATAAGTTTGTTATTTTTTATATTTGCTGGTTTCCATTCTCTCTTTCTTGTTTTAGTTGTAATTGCAGACGTTTACGCATCTCAAGCGTTTCTTTTGAGTAATCTTCAGTAATATAAGTCTTTTGTGGCATTTTTGATTTATATTTCATAACCTCTGCTTTTTTATGATATGAGGTAAAAGATATTAATATGGGCCTTTCTTTAATTCATTCTTTTCTATGTTGACATTTAAAGTTTGTAATATCTTATAATTCATCATAAGTTATATTTATATATTATATTAAATAATTCATCATAAGTATTTTCATTTTCCTTAATCCCATGTATTATTATATTATTTTTTTTATTCACATTTTCTAAGTATTTTATCTTTTTATTCAATATTTCTACTTCAGTTTTAAGGTGTTTGTTGTCTTCAATAATTGTTTGCAGTTTTTCGTCCATAGTCTGCATTAAAGCATCGCTAATGGTAATTGTGGTTGTGTGTTTTTCTAGCTTTGTCTTCATCATTTGAAATAGTTGTAACATATCTTCTGACATATTTTTATTATTCATAATGCAATAACTAAACGTGTTAATATTACTATGCGAGTATCCGAACGTTACAGTTTTGCCTGTTGTGTTGGTATTGTTGGTTGTCACAACGCTAGCTGTCAACTCTATAATAACTTAATAATCTGTTATTGGTAATGTCAATATTATGAATTATGACAGATCTACCCTCAGAATTATATTGTTGATGATGTTATTACAATTTAGTTCAATACAGCAATCGGCTATGTTAGTTTAAAATAGTGATATTTTTACTGTACCATCTGTGTTGTGAGTGGCTTTTTGCAAATATCTGTAGCCTGGCTTCTGTTTGGTGGTTTCTGCCACACTAAGGTAAGAAATTTGAGATTATTCACGAGTAATTGTATTTAATTATCGGGAGCACTTTTGTAACACTGTTCCTGTTTTGACAACCGGAACCGGAAAAATCGGAAGCTAATATTACATAATCTTAAACACAAATTTAGAAGTTCTTCACTTTGTTGAATAAGTAATAAAATAAAAAAGCAGCTAAGCTTTTTTTCATACCTAAGAAGGTAGGAGTATACGTTTGCTTAAACTTATAAAAGATTTCTATAAATCTATTACTTGAAAATTGATTAATAAAATATTTCAGCGTCTCATTCGAAGATATTGTCATAAATGAGAATTTTGAAAATAACAATTTTAGAAATAAAACGGCGAGCTGTGACGATAACGACAATAACCATTAATTAACAATACTACGTACAAAAAACAATACAACATAAGAGCACTAACCGGGTCGCAGTCGCCGCCCGCGCCGCTGGCCGCGTTGCAGTCGGTTGCCGTTTTCCACCAGCGACGATTCTTTCTTATCTTCCCCCAAGGTCGTCGATCTAGAACATGTAATAAACTTTAAAGGACACATGTATATGATAAGAGACATATATGTTTATCAATTATGTATATGTTTATTTTATACTTAATGTACATGCGTGTTAATCTGTCCGTCTGTCGGGAGCGATAAGTGCAAAAGAAATCAGGGCGCACGCGGTGCGCCCGTAGCAGTGTGGCGAGCGGCGCCAGCGACCCGCCGCCCTCCAGGGCGGGCGCGCAGTCGCGGGCGGGGGCGAGCGCAGGGGCGGAGGCCGCAGCGCCCTCGTATGTCTGGTCCGGCAGCAACATGCCGCCGGCATGGCGCTCCAGTGCAACTCGCACCGAATACAATCCCGCCTATTTGTCACTGATTGAATGCGTACATATTATTTTAATTAATTATTTTAAATGTATACTATAGCTAAGTAAAAATTATTACATAAGGCGCGTACAACTTTATGGTGTAGATTTTGTTACAGGGAAGAGAGTGTATCATAGAGCGGAAGGGCGAAAGTATACACACTGCTCATTACTGTTCTCTTATACATTAGCTTTTGTAGTAACATCTTTTGAGGCCAGTCGTGGCGCAGAGGCACAAAGCATGACTAGTTGTGGCTTCGATTCCCACTCGATGAGTGTTTACATTTCCATATTCTTTGCTCTGGTATCGAAGCAAAGGGCGGCCTTAACTCTCGCCACTTAAAAAGCAAGCCTCTAGAATTCGGTGGAAAATTATGAACAAAATGTTTTAATGCTAGGTATCCTTTGTCTATCCTGCTGTGTGCGAGATACACCGTGGCGCTAAAAAAAAAATATATATTTTGAATAAGTAAGTAGCAGTTTGTGGAGTTAGTGGTAGATGTGCAAAGTTAGAAGCTTGACTAATCTGAAGAGATTTAATTAGTTTTGACAGTCATTTTGGCAATATATTGCAACAAAATATTTTTAGTGACAGTCCTTGTTTTGTAAGACAATATTGCAGAATAAAATAAGAATGTTATTTCTTTTTCGTATTTGAAATGTATTTCATGCGCTACAGAGCTGTTATAATAACATTCATTTACTTATCAGGAAGCCAACTTTACGTACTAAGAATACATTATTGTGTAATAAGTTTATACATAAGTATGTTTCTAAGTATGTCTCAATTATAGGCTGATTCTTCGTACATAATTAAAAAAAATGTTGCTCACATATAGTTTCTACTAAGTTTTAAATTTTAATAAGGATCTCTATATTTTACTTTTCTCCAAATAATTTATTATATTAACTTTATAATATATATTAGAAAGGTATGGTTAAATATTACATAATTAAAATATTATTTTTATAACACTGTTTAAGGAGTTGTGAAGTTATCAGGTAGAGTTATAAAAACGAACGTATATACTGGGGTTTTTAGATATCAATATAATCTAAAGTATGATGGTTTTACAACTAAAATAAATAAAAAACCCAACCTATAAAATCTTTTGCGTAATTTTATTTATTTTGTGTAAAGATATTTAAAATGAATCAAAATAGGTTTAGGTTTTAGGTTAAACTTTTTCTGCTTAACTGATGTTTTAGTATTTAAAAAGTAGTTTTTACTATATTATTTTTTATTTTTATTCTCATATAGTTGAAACACATTGGCTTAAAACAAAAATATAATTTTAATAAAATAAAAATAAAATATTTCGGTGAAAATATGTGGTGATATACTTCCACACTTCCGTATTAGTAAAAAAATATATTTAAAACTTAAATTTTGACTTTGTTATAACAGTAATTATTCTTAAGATATAGTGAAATAAGATCGACGATTTCATGAAGTACCCACGAGTTTAGTTGGTTAAACGTTAAACATAAGTTATCATTGATCTAGTCAAACGACATCATGATCTGACCAAACTATTATTAGTCATTTTATGAATGGTCGCCATTTCATGATACTATCAACAATTTCATGAAATCGTCCATTTTACGATATGACCACTTAGTGAGCTAAAATGTTAAAAAAGCGGATCCATTTTTAATGTCTGTAAGAAGTTCAAAAAATGTTCGAAGAAAAACAGCAAGAAGCAAAAAATACGCTTCATAACACTAAAAATATTGTAAAAAAACAATTTTATTTTGATGAATAAATTTAAAATGTATGCACTTATGTAATGTTTATAAAAAATGTTGCTCCCTTTATAAGCGATTAGATACTTATAATTTATAAAACGATCAAGTTATCGCAATCAATTGGAAGTAATATGTCCGTTGTACACAGCTCCGGAATATTTTTTGAATAGGTCACTTATAACATTTTAATGAATCAAAACGTCGCGAGTTAATTATGTGATTTTTTTATCATTCACTTGTTTGGTTAATCATTATGAGGAGAATTTCGAATAACTCATTACCTTGCACCTGTGTCCGATGCAGTACTTCAAGGAGCAACATAAATTAAACAAGAGTCAGCAGTTCAGTTCAGTCAGTGTATGTATTGATGTTGAACACACCAGTATTTGGTACTGGGACCGGTACTAATGAGGAATTAGTATATTAGGAATTAGTAGAAGACTATTCAGCATCATTTATGGTTTATGTCGTTTACAACTGCACATGCGCTGGTAACAACATTACAGAACTCTATGCGAATAGAATCTCTCTAGCGACGTAAAGTTTTTTATTTAATTATAATGCAAGTTAATTATTGCCACCCATATAAGGTAATCTTTAAATATGGAAGAATTTTAAAAAATATTTTTATGTGGGACTGCATCTGCCTGTAAATGGGATTAGGGTTAGGTTCCATTCCCACTGGAATGAATATTTAAATGAGTTTTATTCCTTCGCTCAGATAAGATGACAAACCGCGGCATGGAGTTTCAACATGCAATAAGCAAGTCTCAAATTCGGGAAGAATGTGTAGAACGGAGTTTCTCGATAGTGGGTGCTTTGTGGTTACCCTGCTATTTGGGAAAAACTTGAAACTTCTTTTTTAAAATATGTACTGATTTGTGTAAACGACTAATTTTGATTCAAATATATCCATTTAAAAGTTTCCTGATAAATTATAATTAAAAAAAAAACAAACAAATTCATGGAGTTGTTACAAAATAATCTGTACTACTAACCTGTTTCCCGTTAAGATTCCAATAAGAAATTTATAATTTAATTCCAGAAAAAACAAGAATGTTTTTATCAAGTGCATTTATTGATTATATCAGTATTCGTTCCTCGTAAGTCGTTGGCTCGCGGTCCGCGACTCCGCACTTGATGAGGTACCGTCGACGTCCGTCACGATGCGTGAGTGTTATTCGTTCGGGCACTATTTATCAGAATGCGTCTAAACGTGTGTGACCGCGATGCGACTGCGGGCACTCATTACACTCGGTGAGTCGACAGAAACGCGCCCAAATCCGGCAACACTCAATTATGTTTGTAACGATACGAACCCACACTTGATATTGTGAATTCGTTTAGCTTAAACTGTTATTGTTGACTTAATGTCGCTCGTCGGACATCACGCGTTGACGAAAATAAACGGGTCGCAGTCTCCGGGTGCGGGGAGCGCGAGCTTTTTGCTAGGAATCAGCTTCGCGTTGCAGGCGCACGACGGGCCCCGGTCTGCAGTGCTTAACGAAACGCGATCGAATTCACTATTGTTTTCACTTCAATTAAATCAATGGACAAGCTCGGCCGCCGCCACACAACACTCACTAAGTTAATTGAGGAATACGTTATATTATAATATAATAAACTTATATATTATATATAATATAATATAATATACTTATACGTATAATTTAAGTAAACTTTGTGTATGTTCTCTGCACTGTTCGACGGTAAAATGTTATACATTTTAATGTATATAAAACCAACAAATTTATTTTATCGCGCTTTTACGAGTTTCGGACGCAAAGTGATACAGTACACGTGAGTGGGAGTCGGGGACGCGCGCGCCGCTCGCACGAGAGCGCGGCGCAGCGGCGAGTGATGCGGCGGCGACTCGCGGCCGGCGAATGCCGAGTGCAGCAGGGAGCAGGCGACAGGCGACCGGCGTGTGTGGACTCCGCCGGAGAGAGCCTTCGCGGAACGACATCCCCATTTGGAAGCCGTCCGCATTCGGCCGCCGCCGACCACGACCACTTCAACACGTGAGTATGAAGCGGGTCGGACCTGCGACCCGACTGGAAGACAGTGTTGTTAGTATATCACTTTTGGCAACATTTAATTTCACTATGAAACAAATAAACATGACGTGAAGAGATCCCTCCCATATAAAACGTTTGTAACACATAATAATATTTTTTGTAATGCAGTACAAATGAGCTTGCAAGTGTATCAGTCAGATGCGCCGCCGCACAGCACCGCGCCGCGTGCTTCTGTTTGCTAAAACAAGTGACATTAGAATGGCCTTGCCACGCTCTAGGCGTCTCCGAGCTGACAGTCGGGCACTATATTCGTATACCTGTGAAAACCTTCGTCACTAATTGTTTTGCCTGATCCAAATTGGTGCAATCCTAGGAGGCTGTCTTGACGGTATGATATGTACAAGTTGAGGCAACGCAAGGAAGGTCCTCTGCCGTTCATGTTCGTAGCAGAGAGGTCACTACTACATGACAGCAAAGTGTGCGTGCGTGCGTGCATGTGTGCATGTGTGTGCGTGTGTGCGGACGCCCAGTGGACTACGAGGTAAGTAACTGTCTGTGCTCTATATTTTTTACCGGTGTTCCGGGACGCCCGGACGCCGCTCGCGCTGTCACGTCGCGTCACACGCGTCGCCGCACTGCGCCGCGCCGCGGTGACGGCCATTCGAAATTAAAATTGATTAAATAAAATATAATATTATATTTAAATGCCTATTACAGTGCGACTGACTGTGAAATATTTCAATCAGATAAATTTTACTTGGTTTCCAATAGAGTCCAGTGGCATGTGTGGCTGTGTGGATATCAGATACCCTGCGGGCCGCGGTGCACTGCACCTGCACTCGTGCCGGCGCGACGGACGACGCACGTCACTTGCAATGCTGATAAATCTCCGGAACTAAATAATTTAAATGTAATCGCTGTATAAATTTGTCTTCATTAGGTACATGTTTTTAACATATATTGGTAATGCCTTACACCTAATATATCAAATAATATCATGAACTCAGCATATTGCAGTTTTACTTTGAATCCTGAATCTTTATTGTTCGCCTTTCAATATCCATACTTATAAATGCGAATGTCTGTCTGTCACGCTTTCACGGCTAATCTACCGGTCCAATTTGGATAAAATTTAGAATGAAAGTCGTAAAAATGACTGGGTATTTATTTTTTCAAAAATCAACTTCTAAAGGGCTGAAATTGGGGATGAAAGTTTATATGAAAAACCTACATCGCTGGATCGATTGTAATGAATTATATATAGGTTAAACATAGGCTAATTTATCTTTTAAAAATCCACCTCCGAGGGTTGCAATATACCGAAACAGCTTGATAGTTCACGCGGCGAAGCCGCGAGCGGCCCGCTAGTAGGTATATATAATGATTTGTTATTGTCTCTGTGTACTTATAATCGACTTGTTCCGCGATTATTCCGATTTTGTTACGTACTCAGTAAGTAACACAGCAAGTATTTAAACAGGTCTGTATTGGCCGTGGCGGGCGCATGTCTGCACATCACTACACCACACACGATCGACTTCTCAATAAAGACATTTATTTTTTCTTGAACATTCCGCTACATCTCCGTAACTGGAGTGCTCTCAACTCTTGTAAACATTTACGAGCCCTATATGACTAGAAGTCTAGTCTAGTCGCTTTCTATATTTGCGTATATTAACACAAAAAGTTTATTTATGAATCGGAAATGTATGTTTATTTTAGAACAGTAGGTACAACAGCGTGTTGTCGTCACACATCGCAGGTGAACTGTGATGTCATGTAAAAATGAATTTATTATAAAATTGAGTCCAATACAAACTTACGCACTGACGCGTAACTTGATAAGTGTACCGTGTGCGGTGACACGACCACGAAACCACAAGTAGCGAGTCCTCCGAGGGCGGCCGATACGATAGGTTCTGCGTTGTGTTCAGAAATTATGCTATATGTACTTGATGTATCACATAAATATACCTGTGTAACTACCTGTTGTAGGCTACATGCTTTTGTTTAATTATTATAGTAATAATTACATACAAGTAGATACTCTTTTATTAGAGCCAAAAATAAGTTTTTTTGAAAGAGTAATATTTAGTTCTAGCACATAGACGCAATACTACGACATCTCTTAATCGACTTTTAACGTAAATCTTGTACAACTTGAGCGACGAACGAACCAATTCCAAATGTAACAAGACTTATGAAAGCAATTAATGCTTGTGTATAATATGAAGCATCTAGTGACAACTGTTCACAATGGCGCGACCTTCTCATGGCAGTGAGAGCAGAGATGATCGCGGACACGCCGCCACGCCGACCTTGCCGCGCTACGAAATGACGGTTTCGCTGAGATTACTTTCCTATTTCTATAATTGAGAGAATATTCACACAATTAGCGTTAAATAATTCAATGAGCTCATTATATTGAAGCAAAACGACAGTGACTGAGGACAGGAGATAGAAATTAGCTTTCTACTGTTGAATTGGCAATTTGACCAGAGTCCAGAACACTAGCTGTAGGTACTTACGTGCAGACCGACCTCGATGTAAACCCGTAGTATGTTACGTCACATATCGACAGATTACTATTAAAAATTATTGGTGCATTATACAAAAATACATTTCTGCTGCGCTGCTATTCGAACATTTGGAGACAGAGATTTTTTTATAATTTATTTTTAATGTTTTTTTTCAAAAATAATAATTGTTAGAGGACATAATTGCGGAGACAGCGTCAGTGGGACAGCGTCTCCTTGTCAACGCAATAGTTTCGTTTTTGATCTTAAATTGTTTATAAGATCGACACATACAGGAAGAATGATTAGGGGGAAGTAGTAGGAGCGAACCTAGGGTTAAGACACTTCATTTTCTACTTTCCGCCAAATTCGGAGGCATTACGTGTTAATTGGCGGAACTTAACGCCGTGCTTTTCCTCGACACCAGAGCGAATAAATAAAAATATTAAATAATATTTCCACTCCTCGAGTGGGAATCGAACCCACAACCAGCCTCTTTAAAGGCATACTCTATGCCTCTGCGCCACGACTTAAGGAATAATTAAAATGAAACAATCTTTAGCAAGTGTCATTTGTGTATTTAAGTTTAAACAACACTCGATTATATATTTAATCATCGTAGAATAAAATTCATAGATTTAAGAATCAATAAAATTACTATAAATGTAATAAAATCAAGGGTAAAGACTCATAGTACAGACGACACCTTCGAAAAGATCCCCTTATTTTGTATACAGAATTGTACCTACTTCTTTATTTAAACTTTGTTTATTTATAAATTTAGTAGTGTCCGACCGATCGATTTTCAGCCGAAACCGAAACCGAACCTTCGGTTCTAACTTCAGTTTCGGCCGAAACGGAAACCGAAACCGAAACTGCTGATGACGTCATAAAATTTGTATAATACGTAAAAAAATGTACATTTTTACTCTCTAAAAATTACATGTGCATTCGTACTTCGCTCTGGTGTCGAGGTAAAGCGCGGCGTTAAGTTCCGCCACTTAACACGCAAGCCTCCGAATTCGGCGGAAAGTGGGGAACGGAGTGTCTTAACACTAGGTTCCCTGTCTACCCTGCTGTGTGCGGGATATAGCGTGAAGCTATTTAATTTTATTTATTTTACTTAACGCCGCGCTTTTGCCCCAACACCGCAGAGCTAACAAAAGGCAAATATTAAATATTTCCACTCCTTCAGTGGGAATCGAACCCACAACCAGTCGTTTACAGTCAGATGCTATCCTACTGCGCCACGAAGACCTATAAACGCGATTGGTTGTGAGACGGTTGCTAAAACAATGTAAATAAAAAACATATCTTTTAATAGCTGTATTTCTCAAGTTCGCTATTGGCTAGGGTTTGCCTTTTCACATTCGCCGGTTTGGAAGTAGTAGTTTAAGTTTTATTTAATAAACTTTTCTATTGTCTTCACGAGATTATCATCATGTAGAATTACAATGTCTACGATAACAACACGGCGCAATAAAAGGGTTTATTAATAATTGCCAACTGAGATAATAGACCGATCCTCCAAAAGCAAGGCACAACTATTTTCAAGACCAGGAGTAGGACTACCTTTGTCCTCTGCTTCCATGTCCCGAAATGCCGTATCCAAGAGTAACTTTTAATATGTATAATCTTAGCTAGTTGTTTGAGAATATTCAAATAGCTCGCGGCCACTATCACGTCAAAAATTAACCGCCCAATATCTGATGATGAGTTCCGGTTCAATGACATGTAAGCCAGATCTCTCTATCTCATCCTTCTCTCTTCTTTATCCTCAAGGTTGGCAATGCGTCCACAATTTCTTAATGTTGTAGATGTCCATGAGCGAAAACAAACACTTTCGATACGACGGTCCTTCTATTAGTTTGTCCCCTTAGAAATAATAAAAAACCGTAAGTACTAGAGACCTACGCCAGTTCTCTTTGCCCAAGGCTCCTAGAGATCTATCAAGGCTCTAGATTTACATAGAGGCTTTTTGAGCTGTAGCCCAGGGACAGGGGCAGGGTTATCAAGACCCTCAGTCGCTTAAGACTGGCAACACTTAGTAAATAGGTATTTTTTTACGTAAATGAAAACCTTTTACTTAACTGTGCATTTCTTGCAAGGAAATTTATGTTCTAATTTATGATAAGATTTACATTAGATATATATTTATCCAGACTTATGTTATAAATGCGAAAGTCTGTGTGTTTGTCTGTCATGCTTTCACGGCTAATCTACCGGACCAATTTGGATGCAATTTAGAATGAAAGTAGTAAAAGTTATTGGGTCTAACACAGCCTACTTATTTTTTCAAAAATCAACCGCTAAATAGAGTATGAAAGTTTATATGAAAAATCTAAACTGCTTGACCGATTATAATGAATTTATATATATTTGGCATAAATATAGTTGATATTCTAAGGTTAAACATAGGCTACTTTATTTTTCAAAAACCCACCCCCGAGGGTTGCATTATAACGAAGCAGCTATGTTCACGCGGCGAAGCCGCGAGCGGGCGACTAGTTGACTATATACTATGTAACATTAATACAGAAAACGGTTATATTTAAATAATAATTATAAGGCAAGCATCCAATATAGTAACTAGCCCAGGGTTCGCAAAATTTATAGGTATTCGCCCCTTGAAAGGAACCACGAACCGACACAGTTTGGTTACAGACTTCAACAGTGACCGTTCATTTAATCTCTCGTCAACAATTCATAATATTCTCGTCATTAATTTATAATTTATTAAAATCGTTTACTATATCTTAAGATTAGATTCACAAGCTATACCAACACTCACGAGTATCTAAGCGACGAGAAAATTCATGAGCACTTCATGTGTGAGTATTTTCGGCATTTATTTTATTTTGAACTCTTAATTAAACTTTGCCGAAACCGAACCTTCGGTCGGACACTAAAATTTAGTATCTACTCATTTTATTTATATCCTTTATTCCACACAATTTAAAAAATAAATATATACAAAAGGCGAGCTTATCGCTAAATAACATTTCCTACCAGCCAACCCTGTCATGTGGGAAATCATTGAGTAGGTGTGCAAAAGCTTATATTATACCTTTAAATAAACGATAAATACAAGTATATATAAACATAAACAAAGTGTACATATATATACTATATACAAATATACTATAATACACTAATATATATGAATGATATTTAATACATACTAATTATTAAATAAATTACATAAACCTAAACACAAATACAAATAATTATATACCTATCAAGATAAATATTATGAGTTAT
Organism: Dryas iulia moderata; assembly: GCA_019049465.1. Taxonomy (NCBI): domain Eukaryota; kingdom Metazoa; phylum Arthropoda; class Insecta; order Lepidoptera; family Nymphalidae; genus Dryas; species Dryas iulia. The sequence continues at coordinate 12,773 of JAHESG010000019.1, forward strand.
TCAAAAAGTACTCTTTTACTCGACGCTTAAAAACCTCCCGAGAGGGAGCAGTTTTAATGGACACTGGTAAGTCGTTCCAGTCTTGCAGCAGTGACTGCAAACGAGTTAGACTTGAACCCTGACGTATGACTCGGTATAGAAATTAAGAGGTTAGCTTGGGACCGTAGTGACTTAGTATGGAAAGAGGAAAGATAGAAGAAGTCAGAGGACAATTTAGTATCTACTCATAATTGTAAGTTTTCAAATTAGAATTGTAAAAATCAACAACTAGTAAAGAAGTCACATTTTACGATGTGATACATATAATATATAGACGATATATATAATATTTGACTTATAATAATAAGTATACATTATAATAGTCTCGTAACAAAACAATAATAATTAATCTTTAACTGGATATCATTTACAGATCGCAAAATATTACTTAGAACAATAATAATTTTACTTATTTTAACATTTGCGCAATGCTCTACAACATACAAGTCATCGCAGGCTGGATCAGTCAGTTCATTTTTTTTAAAAACTTACTGGATTCGGATTTATTCTGTTTCACTCTTAAGAAATAACTGCTCATATTAATTATTTTATCCTATTAAGTATTCATGTGTATCTTAATATTTAATTTGGTAAATGTTTATTAGCACGCTACGGTATAAGTGTTCTCAACCTTATAATTGCTTGCTTAATAACGTAATTTATATCAAAATTTCTTAACACACTTTTTTTTAGCTTCACGCTGTATCACGCACACAGCAGGCAGAGAGAACCTAGTGTTAAGACAATCCGTTCCCCACTTTCCGCCGAATTTGGAGGCATTGGGTGTTAAGTGGCGGAGCGCCGCGCTTTGCCCCGACCCCACAGCGAAGAAAATAGAAATATTATATATTTACAGTGAACTATGTGCTTCTACACCATGACTAGCTATTAACAGACTTAATAAAAATAATCTATAGCTCCTAGTGTTAACAAAAGTGGAACAAAACTATTACACAATTCGCCCGCTGCTGAGCAATAAAATAATAGACGACAATCTTGGTATAAACATAATAGGGAGGCCGCCGTTACAGGAAACGCAACGAGCATATAGCAATTAAAATGAAGTGAGCGCAGATTAGAGGCAGCAAGGCCGCCTTCCGCCAGCTCGCCGTACCTGGCGTTAGATTTAATTGCGCCGATACTAACACCGCGTGTAGAATTCCTGCGGCGACTCCTCGTCATCAGATCCCTTGCGGAGACCACCCGCACGGCCTGCCGCCGCCCGCCGCCCGCCGCCCGCCGCCCGCCGCCCGCCGCCCGCCGCCCGCCGCCCGCCGCCCGCCGCTCGCCGCCCGCCGCCCGCCGCCCGCCGCCAGCCGTTACAACATACGTACTTGCTACTTGCCACTGTTAGCGTCACTTTCATGTCATCCTAGCTAAAAAATATCTTTATAGAATACAACAGTTAAGTAATATTCCTTTACGTACAATTTTTTTTACGTTTTCTAAAAATTTTTACCATATCCTAAGTGTTAGAGTGAGTGATTAAAAAACTAGATTGGAAATTATCTGAGCCCACTCCATTACGCAAACGATTGATCATTCCTGTGGATTAGAGATATTTTTATAATTACCTACTACTAGGCATATAGAAGGATTATGTTGTAAATAGTAGTGGTTAGTTGCATTCTTTCTCGCCACATGATTGTTGGTAGAAATAATGGTAAATTTTAATTTTTTTTTACAAAAATTTAGGGGGTCTAAATGCTACTTGTGTTGTTGTAGTCCATCTATTCTTATAATGCGCGCACCTCTACCATATTTGTATTTTAATGCGTAATATTGCAACACTTGACTTGCGTGTGTTAGATATTATAATTATTATGTATGTATTAAACAATTACAAAATAATTGTATAATATTAAGTTTATGTTAATGTTAAGTTTATTGTATAATTTATTATTTTAATTAATAAGTTAATTTGTTGAGATACTGATTTGACTTGTCATGAAACTGTATAGAGGCCGAGTGATATAAAATGGCGGGAACTATGGTGGTTTGTGAACTAACTGACGAGGGTTTTTGGTTCATACCGTTGATATAATACTTGATAGTTATTTGAGACGTTATTTAAGTTATTTTTATTAATTAACAATGCTACACAAGTATTTAATTTTGAGCATTTACAATAGATTTGAGATCATGACGCAATATGACAATTTCTTTGCAATATGATTGTACTGATCGTGTCTTAACTTGGGTCTTTGCCACAATTTTATTTGATGATCCTGATCGTAGCAATATTTTCTTGTAATTTTTCAATATTTTTACTTTATAACTATAAATATATAAATATTTATTTCAATTATTATATAAAAAAAACATTTATTACATTTTCGAATATCTTTTATTGCTCATTATTAATATTTATATAAATATTTTGTTCCGATCGGTTAGTGACGCTCGTTTAGACGATCTATCGAGGAAAAAGTACACGATCTTACCAACTACTCTTCCGCGGCATTTCATGCGACGATATTGTAACAAATTTAAAGTAATCGATTACAAACTTTATAAGTTATACGATGAATTAGATATGTACAGTTAATTTTGCATGAAACAACTCAACTAACTAATTGAACAAGTTATATATTTCTAGCCAGCATCGCCTTTCTTCTTGGCCGCACTATATTATTCACTTTTTACAACACATAGTGGTTTTCATATTGGCGTCGCTCGCAAATTGCAATATGCTAATGAAAGGCAGAATAAAACAAAATTATAAAAAATAATAGATTTTAATCACAGAGCACTTGCGCTGGTTTCGTTATAAATAAATTAGCACAACAACCACACACAGGAACTAACTACTTACACCTACTTACAGACTATTGGGTACCCCCTTCCCCTTGTCCCCTGCACTCCCGCCCCCTCCCCCTTTCTCGCCACGACTCGTGGCATCCCCCACTGCGCGTTGTTCTAGTTACTTATAGTAAGTAGCATATATTGCACTATCAAATATTATAATTTTTAGCATATGTATTTTTAATACAAAAATGCTGAATTAGCCACGAACGGCCACAAGTTATACATCTCTATCCTTAATAAAGTTATTATAAAAGCACTTATTGTTGAGTTTTTATATTTATTATATAAAAACATCACTGAGAAATAAGATCTATTTCCAAATTCTACAAAAGTAGATTCGTTACTTTAAGACGACGGAGGGAGGGCGGGCGGCGAGTGCGCGTCGGAATGTATCGTATCACAAGCACCGCACCGCGTGTCGCACTACGCCTGCAGCGCCGACAGGTGGTCGGCGATGGCGGCGGCGGCCGCGCCCGCCAGGATGCTGCGGTGGTTGCCGGGCAGGCGGCGCACGGCCAGCGCGCCCGCGCACACCGCGCCCAGCCCGTAGTCGTCCGCCAGCGCCACGTAGTTGTCGCTGGCCGAGAACAGCGTGACGGGCGCGCGCAGCTTGCCGTCCGGCCGGTACGCGTCGCCCGCCACCAGCTTGCGGTAGAAGGAGGCGGCGGCGGCGGCCAGCGCGGCGGGCGCGTGCGGCGTGGCGCCCGCCGCCAGCGCCACCGCGCGCGCCAGGCGCTGCTCCCAGCCCGGCAGCCGCTCCAGCTCCTCCGACAGCTTGCCCGCGTCCACGTCCTTGAACAGCTGCACGAAGTAGGCGAGCGCGTCCGCCTCGTCCGCGTCGGCGGCGGAGCGCGCGTTGCGGGCGGCGCGCTTCTTCTTGCCGCGCGTGGTGTGCGCCGCCACGTAGGCGGGCGAGCCGTCCACCAGCACGAGGCGCACCTCGCAGCCGGCGCGCTCCAGCTGCAGCGCCATCTCGAAGGCGACGCCGGCGCCGAAGGAGTAGCCGAGGAGCGTGTAGGGCGGGCGCGGCTGCAGCGCGCGCACGTGCGTCACGTAGAAGCGCGCCAGCGCCGCCATGTCGCCGAGCGGCGCGGCCGCCGTGCACTGCAGCCCGTACACGGGCGCGCGCACGCCGGCCGCCAGCCCGCGCAGCAGGTCCACCACGCCCTCGATGGGGTGCACCATGAACACGGGCGCCAGCTCCGCGTCCGCCGCCGCGCTCGGCAGCTTCACCACCACCTGCTTGGGCACGAGCTCCCCGAGCGCCGCGAACTGCACCACCTCCGCCTCCGCCGCCGCCTCCGCGCCCGCGCCCGCTCCCGCTCCCGCCGGCGCCTCCGCCGCGCCCTCCCCCTCGCCGCCGAGCGCGCGCAGCTTCGCGAACGTCAGCGCGCGTATCTCCTGCACTCCCAGTACCACGTCGTAGCCGCGCTCCAGCGTCTGCTTGATCTCCGCTCCCATCAATGAATCCATACCCAACTCGGCCAAGTTGGCCGAGTCCGACACTTTACTGGGATCCTTTATACCTGCACAATGAAACGTCGACGAATCAGTAAAATGAATAAATTGTGAAGTAAGTAATTTAAAAACAAAACATAATATGTTCGTATCCGGAGTGTTCGCTCACCGAGGATGTTGGCGACGGCGTGCACGAGGTCCTGCTGCGCGCCGCCGGCCGCCTTGCGCTTGTCGGCCAGCACCATGGAGCCCACGACGGCGTGCGGCCGCGACAGCAGCGCGCCCAGCGCCTCCATGCACGACGCGATGCGCTGCGGCACCGTGCCGCCCACCACCGCGTCGTCGCCCAGCCCGCCCATGGTGTCCACCACGAGCCCCACCTCCCCGATGGCGCCCCACTGCACGGCCAGCCCCGGCAGCCCGTCCGCCTGGCGCTGCTCCGCCACGCGCTCCATGGCCGAGTTGGCGAGCCCGTAGTTGCTCTGGCCGGGGTTGCCGCGCCCGCACGACACCGACGAGAACGCCACGAAGTAGTCCAGCTCCGGCGCCAGCTCGCGCGACGCCACGTCGAGGGCCTTAGTACCTGTTTCGTTATGCGTTAAAATATGAGAAAAAATATTAACACGGGGGGTGCGGTCCGCGGCGGATCCGGGGGGTCCGGGGGGTCCGGGGGTCGTACCGTCTATCTTCGGGCGCGCCACCGCGCGGAAGTCGTCGGGCGTGAGGTTCTCGAGGAAGGCGTCGCGCAGCACGGCGGCCAGGTTGAACACGCCGCCCACGGGCGCCAGCGCGGCCGCCTCGCGCAGCAGCGCGCGCGCGCCCGCCGGCGTGCACGCGTCGGCCGTGGACACGAGCACGCGCACGCCGCGCTCGCGCCAGCGCCGCACGCACCACGCCTGGTAGCCGGTGCGCACGCCGCTGCGCGAGTTGAACACCAGGCACGTGGCGCCGCGCACCACCAGCCACTGCGCCAGCTCCAGACCGAATCCTCCCAGACCACCTGCGTAATTTAAAGACTTTAGTTAAACAAAATTCACACACCAACACACAATTCAATGTGGATTTTTATTAAGTATTAGTATTCGGTGAGTAAAGTAAGGGTGAGGAGGACTGACCGACGAGCACGTAGCTCTTGGCGGGGTGCAGGTAGGTGCGCGGGATGGCGGACACCAGCTTGGAGGTGGCGTCCTCTTCACGCACGCGCAACAGCACCTTCCCGATGTGCTTGCCCGTCGCCATGTATCTGCGGAGTACAAAAGTTAAAAATGTCAATTTTTTGTTTACATTGAACAATAGTACAATGTTTAATGTTTGACACATAAAAAAGCCACAAAAAATATTTTATTGTTTCATATTTTGAAAAAAATTCTATATTGGTAAATTATTCTTTATTTTTATCTTATGATTTTTTTTATTCAAATGTACAAAGTAAGTACTCTCGGTTTAACAGGAGAAGGAGGACGAGGGGTGAGAAGTATCGTACCTGAAGGCTTGTTCTAGCTGCTGGTCGGTGTAGACGGTGGCGGGCAGCGGGCGCACGGCGCCGCTGGCGATGCCCTCCGACACGCAGCGCACCACCGCCTGCTTGTCCTCGTTGTCCCCGGCGGCGTCGAACAGCGCGTCCAGCAGGATGCCGTGGAACGTGGTGTTCTTGAGGAAGAAGGCCATGCCCAGCGCCGTGTTGTTGGACAGGTCCAGCTTGCCGATCTCGAGGAAGCGGCCGCCGTGCGCCAGGCAGCGCACCGACGCGAGCAGCTTGTCGCCGGCCAGCGAGTTGAGCACGAGGTCGACGCCGCGGCCGCGCGTCCTGCGCGCCACCATCTGCTCGAAGGAGCAGTCGCGCGAGTTGCCGATGTGCTCGTCGGGCAGCGCCGGGAAGCGCGCGCGCAGGAAGGCGCGCTTGTCGGGCGTGCCCACGGTCGCGAACACGGTGCAGCCCGCGTGCAGCGCCACGGCGATGGCGGCCTGCCCCACGCCGCCCGTGCCCGCGTGCACCAGCACGGCCTCGCCGCGCCGCATGCGCCCGCGCACCGCCAGCGCGTAGTAGGCGGTGGCGTACGCGACCGGCACCGTGGCCGCCTCCTCCAGGCTCCACGCCGCCGGCACCTCCCACAGGAACCCGCGGTCCGCCAGCACGGTGGTGGCGAGCCCCTTGGCGGCCACCATGCCCATCACGCGCTTGCCGTCCGCCGCCGAGCGCCCGCTGAACTCCAGCCCCAGGATGCATTCCTGTCGGTCGTAAAAACTCGTACATTAAAAACAACTTTGGATCGTTTATGAAAACTGATGTATGAGCACAATGTTATTTTATTTTGACATATCGAGAATACTATGCGGCGGGGCGCACCTGTCCGGCCAGATCCCCGGGCAGCGCGTCGGGCGGCAGCTTGCCCGTCGCCAGCATGATGTCCCGGAAGTTGAGCGGCGCGTAGTGCACGCGGCACAGCTGCAGGCGCGGCGACGTCGGGCGCGCGGCCGAGTAGCGCAGCTCGCTCTCGATCCAGCGCAGCGACGACAGGTCCCCGCGCGTCAGCGTGTTCACGTACGCGTGCTCCACCTGCAGCTGCGCGCCGCCCGCCTCGCCCGCCCCCGCCTCCGCCAGCGGCAGGTGCCGGTACGAGCCCCACACGCCCGCGCGCAGCACGTTGACGGCGAGGTCGCGCGCCACCTGCGCCGCGTAGGGCGCCGCCGCGGGCGAGAAGGGCTCGCGCGCGCCCGGCAGCAGGAACACGCGCAGCGCGCGCCCGCCCGGCTCGCCGCGCAGGCACGTGCCCAGCCCCAGCAGGCCGGCGGTGGCGCAGCGCGACCACGCGTACACGCGCAGCGCGCCGGGCTCGGCCTCCGCGCGCCGCAGCGCCTCGCGCAGCGCGTCCACCCAGGCGTAGCCGGCGTCCTCGGCCACCTCCACGACGACGTGGTCCGCGGGCGGCGGCGCGGCGCGGCGCAGCAGCACGTACTCGCAGCTGGCGGCGAGCTGGCGCGACACGGGCGCGAGGCCGGCGGCGCGCAGGGCGTCGCGCGCGCCGCGCTCGTCCAGCGTGCCGTGCGGCTCCTCCAGCAGCAGCGCGCCGGCGTCGTTGGCGGCGGCGGCGAGGTGCGCCAGCACGCCGGCGCCGTGGCGGGACAGCACGTCGGCGGCGATCACCAGGTGGCAATCGGAATCCGGTGCCACGTTGCGGGCGTCCTTGTTAGTCACCTGCGGGAAATACGGGAAACTGTATTGGATACCAGGACGATAAGTACCTGACATATACTGTGAGATTCTGAACAATTACTAAAGTAATATTTTTTTTTTAATAATTTCTGTATAATTGGGTTAGAACTGTTAGACAGAAACATATTCTACTACAAGTACTTTTTTGTATATTTTAAATGAAAATAATATTTTTATCTTTTTGTTATATATTACAGCATACAAAACGAAATAAAAAATGTAAGTTGTTCAACAGTAAGAACAATCCACAAATATCTAATCAATGTAATATATGGGCAGTATTGAGATTTTATTATTTTATTTAAAAATTTCATTCGCGATCGATCTGACTTTTCTAAGTAAATATAGCGAAAATAAATAACATTAACTTTTTTTAAAAATAATTATTAAAATAAAACATATGTTGTAGTGAAGTATGTACGAGTATGTATGTCGGTATGTATACCTTGACGCCGTGCGGCTGCATCGCGGCGGCGTAGGGCGCGGGCTGCGCGCCGGCCGCCAGCGCCGCCTCCACGCGCACCTGCGGCTCGCCCTCCAGCACGGCCAGCGCCAGCGGCGTCAGCAGCGCCTCGGGGGCGCGCTCCAGCGCCGCCTCCACCAGCTTGAGGCGCAGCGCGCCCGCGTTCTCCAGCACCAGCTGCAGGCTGACGGCGAGCGCGTCGCGCTTGGAGCGCGAGGTGTCCTCGGTGCCGACGGCCGCGTTGTCGTAGGGCAGGAACACGTACTTCTCGAGCTTGGGCGCGGGCTGCGCGTTGGCGCGGCGCGGCGCCAGGCTGGTCTTGACGCCGCGGAACTCGACGCCGCCGGCGCTGACGGTGTCGACGTCGCGGCGCATGCGCACGGGCAGCTCGCCGCCGCGCGCCGCCGCCGCCGCCAGCGCCGCCGCGTGCGCCGCGGGGTCGATGAGCGCGCGCTGCAGCCGCGTGGGCAGGTACAGCTCGCGCGTGTCGGTGCCGATGATGCCGAACTGCAGCATGGTGTCCATGAAGGAGATCCAGTTGTCGTCCCAGGCCAGCGTGCCGGCGGTGCCGCGCGCGTCCGACGTGCGGATGCCGCGGAACACGCCCGAGTAGTTGTACCCGCGCAGGCGCAGCTCCTTGTACACGTCGTCGGTGGTGAGCGGCAGCAGGTCGGGGTCGGCGGGGTCGGCGGGGTCGGCGGTGGCGGGGTCGGCGTCGGGCGGCAGGCGCTCGGCGGCGGGGTCGGCGGCGAGGCGCACGCTGCCGCAGACGGCGACGGCGCCGCCCTCGCACACCTCGAACTCCCCGGAGCCCTCGAGGATGTTGACGAGGAAGCGCACGGGCGCGTCGCGGGACATGATGGTGGCGCGCTTGAATTGGATGTTCTCGAGGACCACCGGCGTCTCCTCCGGATTCTTATTGTGCAGCTTCGCCAGAGTTTTTCCCACACCAAAGTCTACAATTTGAGTTTCAAATAATTTACCACCGGCTTACTAAATTTAATGAATGCCTTAAGAATTAGGAAAGGACGGGCGCAAGAAAACTCTGTAGGACTTCTATTTTCGACTGTTTTAAGAAGTAAAATAACATTAAAACTATTTTAATAATGATAAAAATAACGAATAAATATATTGAGATTACAATATTTTATATATTTATGTTTTTGCTATTATATATTTCGAAATTTCTCTATACTGACCATTGTCATTGGACATCATTGACCACAAACAATTTTATGATTTATTCATTTTATTCTTACCAAAAGTAAAAGAACCGTCCGCAACGACCAGAACTTATTTATGATTATAGATTTCTTTAGTAGACAATTTGTAAAAATATGATCAATGCAAGTACTAAGTGTTTATTTCGAACTCACGAGATAGCCGGTGGCGGGGAAGAGTATCCGGCCGTCGTCGTTGTGTCCCGCGACGTAGGCGTCCTCGTTCTTGGACAGGTCGTACTCGATGACGTTCTCGTCGGAGCGCGCGTTGCCGTAGTGCGCCACGCTCCACTCCACGGCGTGGTCCCAGCGCACGGCGGACGCCAGCGCCGGCGTGCCGCGCGACACCGGCCAGCGCACGGGCGCGTACAGCGCGCCGGGCCGCGGCTGCGCGCCCGCGCCGTGCAGGCGGCCCAGCGCCGCCAGCCAGGTGTTCGCGCACGCGTCGGGCGCGTCGCGGCGCAGCAGCGGCAACGTGGCGCGGGCGGGCGCGGGCCGCGCGCGCTTCAGCACGGCCTGCAGCAGCGCGTGCGGCGCCACCTCCACGATCACGGCGCGCTCCGGGATCTCCAGCACGGCGTCCGCGAACCGCACCGGCGACAGCAGGTTGTTCACGTGGTACGCCGCGTCGCTCAGCCGGGCTGCAAGGGGAGCGCGGCGTTAGAGGCGTCACTAGAGACGGGGCGGGGGGGCGGGGGGGGGGACGGGGCAGGGGGACGCTCACCGAGGTCGGAGTTCCACTGGTCGCGGGGCAGCGAGGAGGACACCCAGCGCGAGGAGCGCGGCTTGGGGTTCGGGATGACGCGCTCGAGGGAGCGGCGCAGGAGCGGCGCGGCGTCGGCGATGTACTTGCTGTGGAAGGCGACGCCGGAGCTGTTGACGCGGCGCGCGAACACGCCCTCCGCCGACAACGTCGCCACGAACTTCTCCACCGACTCGACCGGCCCCGATATCTGCAATATTCAACATCATAACACATAATTGAAAAATTACGAGACACTGTACTCTTATAAACCTTATCTACCTGATAAAATTATCGAAGTTATAATGCACATTAGATTTCGATAGAATCACAGCTAAACATAGAGTGGTTATCGATGGGTTAATTAATGGGTAGCGAATTTAATAGAGGGATCAACGTAAAAGTTCCATATAAATGCCACGTTACGACCACCTCGACTTTACAACAAATTAAAATTGAAAAATGAGAAATAAAAACCATTTTATTGGCTATAGACATGTATATGTCTATCATATTATATTATTTATTTTTGTATAAAATTCGACTTACGACCATTTAGACTTACGTTTGAAGTTGTGGAACCGAATCCCGTCGTAAGTGAGAACTGACCGTATATAAAAAACTTGCTTTCATTCCTTTTGACTCACTGATTCCCTAGCATACTTAAATATAATATCTACTAATCCTTAGTAAAATATCACTTAAATTATTTAATTGAAATTCTTGGGACAATTTGTTGAACAAAATAAATTAGTAAAAATGTCAATCCATTATCATTATCTTACTTCAACAAAAAAATACAGAAATAATGAACATTTAAAACCAACAAACCACTTAACGCTTACAATATATGCATCTTGATGGGAAAAAATATTAACAAAAACAATTCACACAAGTCTATCGGTTTTTCAAAAAATCGTACTCGCCAAGGTTGCTGGTTTGTTATACGTAATATAATACATAATAAAAGTTTTATAACAATATCTCACTTCCCTTATACTCCGTCTTCTGCCACTTGTTCAATCCGAGTTATCGTAACGTATTCACATAAAATAATTTTAATATACGTATACGAGCAAAAGTAACTTTAGTCCTTACTATTATACTGTCTGTATTATACTGAATCACGCCTAGTCTACTGAATCGATTGAAATAAAATTTGGCACAGATATAGTCTAAAAACCGAGAAAGGACATACATAGCCTACTTTTTTTTTTTTTTAGCTTCACGCTGTATCCCTTGCGGGGTAGTCAGAGAGAACGGAGCGCCAAACGCTACGGTCCCTGCATACTTCTTTCGCCTCGTCCACAGTCATCAACCTCTTCATACACGCCCTCCGGGGGGCCTTCATGCTTTTACGTGACCTTCCTCCAGTATCATCGATACTGTGTTTTCGAAGGTCAACCGAGGTCTCCCCCTGCCTCTCTTACCACTCACCTTTGCTTCATAAATCTTTCTTACCATTCTTCCATCACTCATCCTCTCGACGTGCCCAAACCACCTGAGCACGCCCTTCTTCATGCCTACTTTTTAATCTTACTTTTTAGTCTTCTTTGAAAAATAAATTTGTTTAAGCTCTGTTTCATGTTTCTTAGTGTTTTATGACTGACCGTGACGCTGTCGGCGGCGTTGTGGCAGGCGGGCACGACGTCGGGCGGACAGCGCGCCACGCACTGCTCCCACGAGAGCCCCACGGCCGCCATCGCGCCGCGCGCCAGCCGCGCGTCCACGATGCTGCGCCCGCGCCAGTACGCCGCCAGCACCGCCTGCTCCGCCGTCAGCGTGTCGTCCGCGTACGCGCACCCCACCTCGCCCACCGAGTGGCCCACGATGCCGTCCGCGCGCACGCCCGCCGCGCGCAGCACGTCCACCAGCGCCACCTGCACGGCCGCGATCGACACGAACGACACCACCACGTCGTCGAACGCCGCGTCGCCCGCCTCCGACAGCGCGTGCACCAGGTCGATGCCGTGCGGCGCCAGCGCGGCCGCCGAGCGCCGCACGCTGTCCGCGAACACGGGCAGCCGCAGCAGCGCGCGCGCCATGCCCGCCCACTGCGACCCCATGCCCGAGAACACGAACCACACCGGCCGCGGCGAGCCGCTCTCCACCTCCTGCGGACACATACGCACGTGTGATCACTCCTCGCTCCTCACTCGTCACTCGTCACTCATACGAGCGCACGGAATACGCTCAACGTGATAACTCACCGTGACCTCTTCGACGGGCGGGTCGGCGAGCAGGCGGAAGCCCCGGAAGCCGTGCCCGGGGATGTTCTGCGCGTGCACGGCGTCCAGCAGCGCGTGCAGCTCGGCGTCGGCGGGGTGCGCGGCGGCCAGCGCCAGCAGCTCGCGCGCCGCCTGCTCGGTGCGGCCCGACGCCAGCACGAGGCGCGGCGCGGCGTAGGCGGCGGGCGGCGGGCGCGCGCCGCGCTGCGACTCCAGGATGACGTGCGCGTTGGCGCCGCCGAAGCCGAAGGAGTTGACGGCCACGAGCCCGCCGTCCCACGGCGTGTTGCGGTCCACCACGCGGATGCGGCCGTCGCCGAGCGCGGGGATGTCGGGGTTGGGCTCGCGGTAGTGCAGGTTGGCGGGGATGGCGCCGCGCTCCATGGCCACCACCATCTTGGCGATGGAGCACAGCCCGGACGCGGGCTCCGAGTGCCCCATGTTGGACTTCACCGATCCGATCATCAGGGGCGTCTTGCGATCCTTGCAAAAGAATTCGGCGATCGCGTTCACCTCTTGCGGGTCACCGACCTAATAGTTTAATTGTAATATATTAATTGAGTCACAGTTAAAAAAATTCTACTCCTAAAATAAATATATCGTCGACTGACCTACACATATTAAATAATCGTTAAAAATCGTCGTTCTGCCTTTAATACGGTGGAAGAGCAGTTCGTAAGTACAGTACTTACTGTAACTAAAAGAAAACAACCTGCAGAGACATAACTTTGTGTTTACACTATTTGAATTAGTCAATAAGAATATAAGGGCACATCTCAATCAAATCAATATCACTGAACACTGCTTGTGTTATCAAATTATTGAGTGTTTCCTTCCTTCCTGTAAAATTAAAATAAACAGATAAGCGGTATTTACGAAGTTCTCTGGCGCGATACTGCGCGCGCAACTACGCGGGACGTACCTTGGTGCCCGTTCCGTGAGCTTCGACGTAGACTATGTCCTGTGGCTTGAGGCCGGCCTCGGCGAAGGTCTCCTCGGCGAGGCGGCGCTGCATGTCCCCGGACGGGAAGGTGATGCCCTGCACCTTGGCGCCGTCCGTGTTGGTGCGCGCGCCGCGCACGGTGGCGTACACGCGCCGCGCCGCCCCGCGCCGCTGCAGCAGCACCGCCACGGCCGCCTCCGAGCGCACGTAGCCGCGCCCGCTCGCGTCGAACGCGGCGCAGCGCCCCTCCGGCGACAGCATGCTGAGGCGGTGGAAGTTGAGCGAGTTGGCCGGCTTGAGGCACAGGTTGCAGCCCGCCACCACGGCCGCGTCGCACTGGCCGGCGCGCATGGCGCTCACGGCCTGCGACAGCGCGAACATCGAGCTGGAGCACGCCGTGTCGATGGCGTAGGAGGGGCCCTTCAGGTCGAACGTGTAGGAGATGCGGTTGGGGAACATGGCGCGGCAGCACCCCGTCAGCGCGTAGCCGTTGATCTTGTCGGGGTCGGCGGTCCACAGCTCCTCGGTCTCGGAGTTGGACACGCCGACGTACACGCCGGTGCGGGAGCCGCGCAGCTCGGCGGGGTTGAGCCCCGCGTCCACGATCACCTCGTGCGTGATCTCCAGCAGCAGCCGCAGCTGGGGATCCATGAGGTTGGCCTGCTTCGCGTGCACGCCGAAGAACGTAGCGTCGAAATGTGCCAAGTCTTTAAGTTTGCCATTACGTTCGGGCAACCCGTGCAGACCTGTGGCATATCAATGAGTATCAGACATGTCAACAATTACATAAAAATAAATGACGTAATAATAATACATATGAATATTTCCTATAATCGCTCCCTTCATGGTAAAGGAGCTTCTCCTATAAGGTAATATAAACCAATAAAGAAAATCATTGTGTACTGCACATGCCGCCCGCATTGTATCGCATATTCTCATCGCATAGGTTAATGTAAGATATATAGCTATATCTTTAGCATGAATTCCCTGACGCACAGGTGACGGATAACGTCAAACGTGGCTGTATCAGCCAGTGTCCGCCGGCTATCGATTACTATTCCATAAATATTATAGTTGTAACTTGTAATAGTGTGATAGTAAACACGCCGACACGTGAGGTGGTTAAACGAATGCACGCTAAGGGATCGATAGCTGCCTTCACGACACGCGCCCTTCGGCGCCGCGCCACTTGTCGATCGCAGATATCGACAAGTGATGATGACCAAACAAATCCTGACCTAATCCAAATTAAATAATCGAAATTGATCTTGAACTATAATTAAACAACGACGGAGATGCTGTTGATGTTGTGTGTTATTTAGTGTGTTGTTGGTGTAATTCAATATTTTTTTAAATAATCTAAAATAGTATTATGTTATTTATTTTATTTAGTATTTTTTTTAAGACAACATTATTGAAAGTAATCTCAGATAAATAAGATAGATGCATTAAGTATGCGAGTATACATATAATATAAACACATGAGCTTAATATCAATGGCAATTTCTGTAAAATTATAAAAAATAAGAAATCTTGTATAATGCAAATGTGTCTTCTACGTTTAAATTGCAAAAAAAAACACAGGTAATGTATACTTTTTGTACATATATTATATTAAGACATCCTTCAAATATATAGTCGAGTCTTGTGTTTGACTCAAGTTTATCGAAATAAATTTACGTTTAACAAACTGCTATAACTGAAATAGCGAAATGGTGAGTTAAATTATGAGTACATGAGTGATGACTAGTCGTATCTGTGTGTGGAGTTGTTCGTGAGTAGTGTCTATCTCCATCGTTATCTATGACGTAAAGTGCATTTTTATCACTTGAAAAGCGACTCGCCTCGATTATTGGATAATTTTCGAATTTATATATAGTTGACACACAGACGCGTATAGAATCCACGTTCTGCCTGCCACCTCACACAGAATGTGCGCAGAAAACGTTTTGCCTGTGCAGTGTGTTCACACCGCAAAATCCGCGGCGAGAGACCAACAACGACAGCGACGGCGTTGTTTTGATTTGTCTTGAAGTGACTAATAAGGACAATTAATTATGTAATAGTTATTGTTTCCTTTGTTATTCCTTCAAGGAAAATTAAATAAGGATAGAGTAGTGGGTTAATTCGGTTTCCCAAGACGTACTGTGCGAGATGCGATACAAGCGTAGGCAGGTAATAAATAGAAATCCTATGTAAGTTATTTAAAAAACGTTATTATAAATGTTGCGCCTGCATAGAAAATTCAATACTGTTATCTACATACTCATAAGGTTAGGGGTTACATGCGTAATTGTCTATTTACGCGTTGTTACACTACAGCACTAACGCTGTACTCGGCGCGCAGGGGGCGCTCACTGGTCGCCGCTGAGTAGCAGGCAGGTGGCTTTGATCATTTATTTCACGAAAGTGCGCAATGTGAGGAAAAAGCTACATTTATTGTATCTATATAATTTGACCTTTTCAGGTCGTATGAATCTTTTGCTCTTATCAGATATCAAAGCAATTATGTAAGTACTAAATGACATATACTTAACTACTAAGAGATATATACGTATAGCGTATACACTTATACTGAGATCGAAGATGAAATTAAATCGAATAAGAGAAGCCCTTACCGTGCAGGGAACATTGGCTGGCCGTCGTCCGACCCGAGCTGAATTACACTACAATACACAAGATCGCCGCTAATGCTGACTATTATGCTCATTCAGTAGACAGTGTCGGCGATAGACGGAGTTTGAAATGAGCAAATTATGATATCATCATTATTTAGATAACTATAGTGATATAATAGGTGAATTATAAGTAATTGCCATTAAATTTAGAGTATTAGCAAACTCACCGGGTGTCCAGCGGCGGTCATCCGCCGTGACGAGGTCGACGCCGTCGAATAGCTGCTGCGCGAACTCCTCTATGTTGTTGGACTCGGGCAGACGCCCCGACAGGCCGGTGAGCACGATGTCGTCCGCGTCGTGCGCGCCCCCTCGACTCCCGTTCATGACGGCGCCAGGCATCCTGCGAGCTTGTGATGTTCACCGTGTACTGTATCTGCAAGCAAACGGCGGCGTCAGATCCCAGCGGCGAGTGTCGCGTGTGTGTCGCGTATGTGTCGGAGATGTGCGGCGTAGTGTACGCGGGAGCCGCTCGCGAGGAAGTGCACGCGTCAAGTGAAGCTGCGGCCGAGCGACGTGCGGTTAAAAGGGCGCGATAGCGGGGTCGCGACCCGGCCACGTTTCCATGAGACCCTGAACGTCTTATCTTTTAGCAAGGACGAGCAAGGTCGATGTCTCGTCTCCCGCACAGCTCCTTAGCGGAAGACGACATTCTGCGACACTCTTTCCTATGAGTCGCGGGATAGCTATAAGAGAAGCGTTGCTATCGTTCACCGTCGCGCATTTTTGTATTAACTGTGACCGATTCGACCTTCGCGAGATATCTGCAACGACGGACTGTCTTTTGACCTCTCGATCAACTGCGCGTATCTACTTCTTAACTGAGATATCATCATGAGACAGAACGAGGTTGATTAAGTAAAGCTAACACTTGTCGTGGAGTCGTGGGCTACTTGTTCACAAGCAAGTACAACGTATTACATATCATTACAGTACTTGATATTCTCTATATATGAAAGGGAGAATTAGGGCAGCACGGCGGCGACGCCAACAATAGCGGCATTGTGACTCAATTAGCGGGCTGTTCACTGTTGACTATGCAGCAGCGGACCAGCAATACTCAACAGGTACTATCTAAACTGGATATATGAATAATCTAATAAATTATATCATATTAACATAATAATATCATAGTTTTACGCGAACTTAGAACTTAGGAAATTGAAAAATATTCGATTATTGCTGTTCAATATTATTTTTACAAAGAAAATTAAGTTTGTAAAATAAATATTAACCTTAAGTCTAAAAAGTGATACTAAACAATCTATTTTATTCACTGTTGTATGTCCACACATAGTCGATTGTTATCAATTAAGATATTATTTTCGAAGTTATAAATAAATTAGGAGTTAATTATTGTATGAATGTGATCACAATAGAACCGAAAGTCAGTGACTTTTTGATATTCAAGTGTCGTTTGTCAGAAACCTAGACTTATAGCCTCGTTTTTGACACTATCGTCATACCAATGGACAAAATTGAATGATATCTACTATCTATTATTTCCTCTTTAAAATATGTTATTTCTAATGAAAATTTTAATAGGATTGTCTTATTTTAAATCGGGAAATATGAACGTAAATTATTATACTAGTATTAAGTAATAACACCCTGGAATTACATGCGAACTCAGCTTTTGTTATTATTATTATTTTTTATTGCCTAAAGGAGGTAAACGAAGTGAAGGGCCACCTGATGGAAAGTTGATACTTTCGACCATGGACATCCACAACCTTAGAGGACTTGTGGATACATTGCCGGCCCTGGGGGTGAAGGAGGGAAGGAGAGAGGAAGAATGGGGAGGGTGGGAATAGGCAAGGAATAGGGAGCTGGGTTACATGTTATCGAACCGGAACACATCGTCATATGTTTGGCGGTTCGTCTTTGACAAGATAGTGGTCGCGAGCCAATCGGACTACAAATTTCCTATCATCAAGCTACTTAATTGGAGGGGAATTATATTCTTAACCCGTTCCGCGGCTGCAAAAGGTCTTACAACTTAATGTACAGTTTTGCAAACAATAATTCAGTAAGATACCGGAGGTGATACGTCTAGTTGAATCCGGATGTCCTTAAGCTTTGATTTAGTTTTTTGATCATTTGCGGAGTACAAACAGAAAATCTTGCACTCTACTCGAGAAAACTAACGAAGCATATTACACTTTGAAGACGTTAAGCATGCATGTGTTTATATTTAATAATATAAATGTAACTAAACTACATTCAACTTACGTAATAGAATGACATGACATCACTTGTTTGTTTGGTGTATTGACATACACTTGGTAGCGGGTTAATACAAAAATATTAAGAATTTTACAAAATACATTGTATATTATGCTAGTGACTCGTTCACGGACTCTCCCGCGTAAACTACATGACTATAGATATCTTGTTTTTCCGACAGCCCACTCCTGACTTGATCAAGAAACTGGTCAAATTTATAAGTTTATCAAAATATTAACGTAAAGATTACGAAAGCATTAGTGCTATTTTCCAGTTTACTTTATGAATGTAAATTGATCTGGTGAAAGTTATTTATTTTAAAACAAATATAGGTATGCCTATTACAATATGAGATAGGAAAGAATTTTAGGAATCTGTTCCGTAGACTCACAGAATACCTACCTCAAACATACAAATTTAGAAATGCTTACTTCTTTATAATATTAACGTAGATTTCTAAAAATAATATTATATACACTAGCGCCCAGCTCGCAGCTTCGCGCGGCATTCCCACTTGTACCATAAACTGTAAATTTATAATTTGAATTTTGTTATTCATTAAATAAACACAAGCATGTTTAACGTCTTCATAGTTTTGTAAACTTGCTTAGACGTTTACGTTACGACAAGTTTACAAAAATACTACTGACTAATAATCGAAACTGTATATAATTCGGTTAAGTCGTTTCAGCGACTAGCGTGCACAGGCGCAGAGGTATAGAGACAAATTGAAAAGAAATTGTTTTAATGGTGTTTTTTCTCGTATTATATCTTCCGTGTACAAACAGCGATCAGTGGCATTTTTATTATATGTAGGTATGTAGGTGATGTACGTAGTTTATAGAAATATAATATTTTTCTAAAAATAAAGTTTATTTTATAATTTTTTGTAAAATATCTACATAACATGTAATTGAAGCTTCATCTAAATCGGGACCAATATGTCTCTAGCGGCAACAAACTAATGAATATTCATATTTACGTAAGCGCACTCCACCTGTCGCCTGTGGGGTTTAAATAATTGTTATAAATCTATAACAAGTGAACAGGCGATGAAACCACAAATAGGTAAATGGTTAAATACAAAACAAGAGAACTTTCCTTGTTTACTTGCTTATACTACGCGCCTGTAAGAGGACAAACTAGTCAAAACAACTTCGCTATATACATTTGAGGTAAGACGGACAAAACCATAATCGTGTCAGAAATTTAATGGAAAATCCAATAATAAGGCAAATTGCAAGAGGTATGAGGTATTCTGTAAAGACTTATGTCCACTTACAATACCTACGCGATCTACAATTATGGTATAGCACGTATAAAGTAATAAAAATAATAAAACAAATAAATGAATTCCCAAAGTGTGGACACAAACATAATTATTATAATGTATCATTTTTTCAGTCTTCGTGATAAATTAAGTAACCTTTCCGACGATCATGAAATCTAATTTCATACTTTAGTCCTTTCATATGACAACAGATACACGTATGTATGTATGTATGAAAATCATTTAATTTTGACATTTTTGGAGATTCTTTAGTAATAAAAATGTTTATTTATAGTTATTAACCTACTTTCGAGTTTGTGTGATTTTGAGTTCTGATGTCGCTTGTAGTAAATTATTTGACTACAATAAGCGGGGAGAAATTACTGTTTCTCGCCTCCCAAACAGGCGTCCTGAGTCCAGAATAGTCGTAGCCTCTTCATCAGTAATATATAAATATTGACACTGACTAAAATTTAATGAATCGTACAAAACAGTTTATATGCATTATAATTATTATACGGCACGTGTTTTTTATATTGAGGTGTTCTTAATATAACTTTTTTTTGTAAACAACGTTAACACTATCAAAAAATCTACGGAGTGGTTTTTTACGTAAGCGAAAAAATAAAGAAAAAAAATAATTTGTCTATCTGTTAATTTGTTCGTAAATCACGCAAGAACTGCTGGATATAAATGAATGACATTTCGCACGGTGGTAGCCTATACACTTGTTTTTTTATAAGTTGTTAAAATACTTCATGAACTGATAACTACCGAATATAACAAATAAATTTTAGTATGGTCAGAACCTAGAATAATATACTATTAGTTTACCCTGATGGTCAATACAGTTCCCGCAGGAAGGATAAAAACACTGATACATTAAAATTATGATCATTTAGAATTTAGCATCACAAGCTAAATTCTTCCTATCACACTGAAAAAATATAATTATTGGAAAATAAGAAACATAGCTTGAACATACCTATATTTCATATGTCTGTATTTTTTATTTATAATGCAACACTGTCACGTC
Source organism: Dryas iulia moderata (assembly GCA_019049465.1). NCBI lineage: Eukaryota > Metazoa > Arthropoda > Insecta > Lepidoptera > Nymphalidae > Dryas > Dryas iulia. Next base: position 33,095 of record JAHESG010000019.1, read on the forward strand.
ATGTCACTATGCGTCTTTGCAACTTCTACCGCGACCCTTAATTGATATTCATTATTTTATACTATTAAAATTGATTTAATTGGTGATAAGTTCCTTCGAACATACATTTCTATTGTTGATACGTACATAATAGTGTTTAAAAAGATTTATAGTGTTCGTTTAGATGTTTTTAGCTATATCTTCGTCAGCTGTCATTAGCAGGTAACGAAATATCTTCATTTGAAAAGTTATGATAGGACACTTGTGTTAAAGATCATCTCACTAATCTGTAAATATAATAAAAATCATCAGTCACACAGATCGTTGTCTGTTTGTCTGTTTTTTTTGTGCACGCTTAAGCCCTTACACGTTTGGTAGTTTTCCCTTGCCATTTAGTGTAATTTTAGTTTACTGTAAAATAACTGTTTTATTTAATTACCTGAAACATTAATATACGCAGACGAAGCCGCGAGAAGGTCGCTAGTATAATATAATATTTTTCTACATAACACAAGGTAGCAATCCAAAGTTACTGAGTCACACATCGATACTATGAAATTACAGTTTTTTTTTTTTATAGAATAAAGGAGGCAAACGAGCTGAAGGCCCACCTGGTGTTAATTGGTTACCTTCGCCCATAGACATACACAACATTAAAGTTATGGATGCGTTGCCAGCCTTGGGAAGATAGGACAGAGGGAAGGATGGGAATGGTGGGAATAGGGAGATCTGGCTTACATGCCATCGAACCGGAACACATCATAAGATATTTGGCGGTTCGTCTTTGACATGATAGTGGTCGCGAGCCAGTCGGAGAACGAATCTCCTACCACCAAGCTACTGGGTTACCCGTAGCCCAGTAGCTTGGTGGTAGGAGATTCGTTCTCCGACTGGCTCGGAGAACGAATCTCTGTAGGAGATTCCGCCTTTACGGGACGCTACCCAGCGGCGGGGGGGAATTGTATTCTTAACCCGTCCCCCCACGGGGAAATTACAGTGATTAAACACAATCAGTTTTGTAGAGTAAGTACCTACATATAAGTGGTAAGAGGGTGGTGTGTGGTGTCTCCACGGCGGCGAGTCGCGCGACTCGAGAGTTGTACTGCAAGAGGTCAGTGCTATTGTCGCAGTGCCGCGGGGTCGCGAGGCGGCGGCCTGGGACGGTCAACAGTATTTGCTACTTTCAGAAAAATGTAACAAATTCAGTATATATCATTAAAGCTTACAAGAGTCACGCGGCACGATAACACTAAGGTGAATTATCGATTAAGGTTCCATTCAATATATTTTTTTGTCATAAACCTTGTCAAAATATTGGGCTTTTTGTCCTCTGTCCTCTGTCCAGAGCCACCTCTGGGCAGTGGTAACTAATTAACTGTTGAAGTGTGACTTAGGATATAATTGTCAAGTGGTAAGAATTATTATAGGTAACGTTTAACGTATGTTACGTACATAAACTCGCAATAAGGAAGAAAAATAATAAATATACTTCAGTTGTTATCATATATTATACTTTTTATTTTACAATAAAATATGTAAATACAATATCCTCACATGTTTTGTTGAATTTGCATAATTTTATTGTAAAGTATAGGAAAACTTATGTCCAAAGCTTATCGTAGTATGATTTCTATGCGCATTTTGTTCAAATGTGATGACTTAAATTAATATGCCAAATGTTTTGTGAGACCAGGAAAAACGAAACAATTCGTACAACGCGCAGCCGCGCTGATCGCAATCACGACGCTGGTGTCAGTATGTAATATCCTTCAGAAAAACATACTTCATGACGTTCATTTACAATTCATTATATTATAATTAAAATATAATAAAAAATGTATTAAATATTACAATGTATGAAATTTTGAACACTTTTATTGTTTTTTTAATACATTGCAGAATACATTGTGATTGAGATCTTCTGAGCGCCCGACCCTCCTTGCGTTGTCATTTATTTTTGTATTGAGTTACAATTCTTTTTACTGAGAAGCCTACATATTTTTCACCGTTAGACCGATTACAGGCGAATTATCTCGTTTAAGAAATATGTCACATTTATATTGCGTCAAAATACTCAATAATTTTATTTATGAAGTTGTGCTAGCGGCGTCTCCGTTGTTGCGGCGGTGCGGGGTGGCCAAACGGAAAGCTATTATAGAGTGGTACAATAATGTAGACTCGCCCTTCTCGTCCATGTTATACATACATAGATATTATGCGAGGGTTTACAACTTGGCTGTTACGTAATAACGGATAAGTGTATGTTGTGCGTCACAGAGACGTTCATACATCTGCATTCTGTACCTAAGCTTAACCTTTTCTATCTATATGGTCATTTTATAAGCAGTATTTATTTATATACAATATTTTATTAAACAATATTTTCAAACAATACTATTTTTTTGAACTCTTTATGTAGGAGGATATCGTCAGTTACGTCTTATTTTCTTCTATTTTTGGTATTTTTTTTCAGTAATGTTATAAGATTACCTGCAATATTATAAGTCGGCTTTTTTTTTATTACATGTACCGAGTTCAGTTACTTAGATGATATTTTTTTAATATTATTATTGGCATGCAAAAACTTTATTAAAATCTTTAAAATATACATAATGATTAAACAAATTGCAATTTATGATATTTTAGGTATATTTACAATTACCAGATTCATCCTTACAAAAAAACGATGTTTTTTTTAATCAAGCAAGGTCTTCCTTGCAATGTGACGGTAAACATGTGATAAGCTTTTCACACAATTAAGTATATTTGCCACTGTCCGAGTAAATACTAGTTATTTTAAATATAATTAACGTCATAATATTGTCCTGCGTTTATTACAACACTAGCGGCTACGTCGCGGTTTCGCCGCGTGAACTGCATAATTATTTCGTTATATTGCAACCCTCGGAAGTAGACTTTGAAAATTAAGTAGTCTATGTTTAACCTTGGATTATCCACCATATTTATGCATTCATTACAATCAGTCAAGCGGTTTATATTTTTCATATTAACTTTCATGCCCTATTTCAACCCCTTAGAGGTGGATTTTTGCATCTCTTAAATACTTTATTTTTCGTATTTGTTTTTATCCCGCTTAACGCTTAACTTTAGATGCGACGGAAAATACTTGTTTACTAAAATATGGAATATAAAAAATAAACAAGAATTGAGTATTCATGATGTTATAGTCAAAACCTTCGCGTTTAATCTAGTAGTCAACTAGACACACCTAAAGGCTGAAGCGCAATAGCACCGTCACGTTTCATTCAAAACAAATCTTTAAAAATATAAAACAATTGTTCGTCTGCGTCGGGTACACAACTATAGCTGTTTCGTATGTTCGACAGCCCGTGTTCACGCCAACTCAAGTATCACTTACTTGTATTAAATACAAATTCTCATTCCCTTAGTTAGGGCTAGCTCTTTAAAAAAGTAGGTAGCCTTATGTTTGAACTTACGCCATAAACTATCTTTTTAGGAAAAATCATCAAAATCGGTCAAGCGGTTTAAATGTTTCATATAAACTTTCATTCTCTATTTTAATTCATTATGGAAAAAAGTAGCCTGTGTTTGAACCTGGGTCATCAACTATTTTTATTCAGAATTTTATCCTAATCGGGCCAGTGGTTTAGCTGTGAAGACGACAGACAGACAGACTTTCCTGTTTATAATATTAGTACGGATATAAAGAAGAGTACTGAAAAACTGAAATAATTGTATAGGGTCTCATCATCACATGCAGACATGCACATTTGAAGCTCAGCGTGGTGCGAGTTACTTTATTATTGGCGGTAGCTCTTGTATTATCAGTCAAGTGAAGGAGTGGACAAATGCAGTAGTCGGAACTTTGTGACACAATGATATAGTGAGCAAGTGGCGTGAGGCGATTGCTGAGCGGCCGCGGTCAGCTGCTCGGTGACGTCACGCGACGCGCAACCAAACAATACTACGCGCGGTTTTGTCTAAACTTCATTACAGATAAGATCTGTCGACCGCGCGACCAATTCTGTCCTGTATCTTGAAATACACAGTATATGGAGCATATCCGGTACGGCACCGGCACCGGCACCGCCAGTAGACGTAGTCGAATAATATTAGTTAGTGTCGCGTCATTTTAACACATCGATGATCGACATCGAACCATCTACGATACCAGCAGATTCAATTATCGGACATAAAAAACAAGACGGATGTGAGTTCATAAAAAGTAAGTAATTTAATAATGATTTTCTACAAGTTTGCATATGTAATAAGTTTATTTTTTATCGGCTCGATTAGTATAACACTATGTATTTATAAAGTAATTATGATCATATACAGTTGCATACTTATGTACATACGTGGTATGATTGTTACATACGAATACACATAGCTTGAGAGCAAGAGTTGGTTGGTATAAAATCGTAGGTTGATATAAAATGTCATTTTTTTTTATTAATATTATATATTTAGGTAAGAGTTACTAACTATATAATATAATATAGAAGTCGGTGCCAGTATCAATAATTGTAGTTTTATAACTATAGTAAGTCTAAACTTATAGCATAATTATCGAACAGCTGATTTAGACGTTTAAGTATATGTAGAGCCGATACAATATCGTCGCTACCGGCTTCCCGGTGCATCGCCAGCGCCTGCCGGTTACCGGTGTACTTTAATAACTTTAGTCTTACTTAAGTTATAAACTGACAATTTATATTTAACTGTAATCGAGTAACGCGAGCAAAAGCCTTTTTTCAAGTGCAATTATAATAACATGTTATCTTGTTTGTTTAATAACAACGGATTAACGCGCATTACGTGTGTACATACATTACAGTTACACTTTTATAATATCATCTACAACAATAGATACATATCATCTAAACGTGGACAATGGTTTAATTTAAAAAGAAAATCTCTTTGGATTTCTTGAAGTTCCAGTTTGTCACAATGCACCATTCATTTACATGAAAGTGTATTAAACAATATTTATTTGATTCTAATAAGAAAGTATGGTACTGTGTTACAAATATTTGGATGTACTTACTTAGAAATTAGTCAATTAGAGCACAAAGCGTGGAGGTTCCCGCTCCAGTGGAGTCCGTCTGCCGGCTGCGGGCTTGCGGGCTTGCGGGCTGGCTGGCTGGCTAGCTGTCGTGCTCGTGCTACACCACCACTGTCACTCGCACTCGTCTCGTGGCGATCGCGTGTTTCGCGTGTAAGGATTCGTGGGTATCGACCGGCAGTCGATGCGTGATGCGAGCACGGAAGCGGACCGCGTTGCGATGACACGCGCGAAACACTGCGCGATCGCGACTGTGACTCAGAGGACGGCTCCTTGCGCGAATATCTACTGCGGGGAGTGCGGGAGTGAGGCGCGGGGCGCGGGGCGCGGCACGTTGCCATGGTGCGAGATCAGGCCACGTGCACGTGGCCAATGGTGGCGCGCGCTCCCCCCGCGCGCCCCCTCGCCGCCCCGCGCCCCCCGCCGCGCCGCCCGCCCCCCGCCGGCGCACGACGCGAGCACGCGCCCGCCATGCCGGCCCGCCGCGCCGCCACCGCCACCCACCGGCCACCGGACACCGGACGCCGGACACCGGCCACCGGCCACCGGCCACCGCTGACATTCGATGACCGAGAACTTGAGCCACAATACTCAAACGAGCTATTACGAAACGAAAGCTTGTCAATAAACTTTATCATTACGGTCGACCTCGCCAGATTTTGTTTTGTTTTTGTACATAAAAATCCATGACGAAACGCGTTCGCGTATTCAAGTAATGCTATTCGAGATCGCTTAATAAAGAGTCAAATTTTTCGAAAATTGATCTTTGACATAAAAGTTCATGCGCGGTCTCACAATCCGTAATCCGAATATATTATCAGTGTAACTTATTATATTTTATTAGTTGTTTTAGTTCGCTACTTTGCGAAATATGGGGCAACGCTACATTACCGTTATTGCGGCGGCTTTGGGACGAGCCGCGAGCCGCGAGCGGCGTGCCTGCATAAGAGACTGCACACTTGTGACGTGACCCGATGTCACAGTCAGTCATCAGCGGTCAGTCATTTTTTTTTAGCTTCACGCCGTATCCCTTGCTGGATAGTCAGAGATAACGGAGCGCCAAGCTAGGGAGCGCTACGGTCCCTGCGTCCTTCTTTCACCTTGTCCACTGTCATCGGCCTCTTCATACACGCCCTCCGTACTGCCACTGGGTTAGCACTCGCACTCGGTTAGGGCCCTCATGTTTTTTACGTGACCTTCGTCGAGTACAGTCGATACTATATTTTCGAAGGTTAACCGTCCTCTCCCCCTGCCTCTCCTACTGTTCTTTGACTGGACTAAGTAGATACTAAGTAGATACACATACATACACATTTACGATACTTGTCTAAGAGTTGCCGATGTCTAAGATGCACAATAATTACTTAATTAGTAGGTATAATAGTTTGTTTTTGTATTACTAATTATTCATCACGTTACTAATGTGTTACTAAAACACACCTAAGTAAGTAATAGTAATATAATATTGTAGACTTTTTGATTTATTACACATCTTAATATATTTTAGTATTATATATAATGTTCCATCATTAATGTATCCAGTAAGTAAATTACTTCTGCTGTATGCACAAAAATTTTTATTTAATAGTTAAATTTTATTAGTTTCAAATATTCCGTAGATGACTGACGGATGTAAAAAAAATCCTAAGGTACCAAGATGTACATCAACTTAAAAAAATGTGGGATTGAACCTGCCTGAAACGACTTCGTGTGACAAATGTAAACACATCTACTTTGAATCTAATTGACAATTAATCAAAACATAATAATTTTAGTTGGTTGGCAGAAAGGACGAACGTCTACATTAATAAAGAAAACGTTGTGTTTTCTAACAAAACTAAAGAATTTCTCAAAAAATCAAACCCACTACTATCGTAGTCATTGTTACGCAAATAGTATAGTGTAGGGCAGTATACGAGTAGAACAGCACACTACACACACAGTCGACCAGCTCCGTCCGCAGAGCGCGCGCAACATCATCTGGCTCTACTAGTGCTTTGTAATATTAGTAGGATTGTAAAATTTTAAAGAAATAATGAGATTTACATAATACCTTATAGTGTGTTTATTGTTACACAATGTTCGTACTATTTAGTAATTGGTCTACGCATTTTCCGCATATTGTGTGGGAAGAAGGAGAAATGTAGCGTTAAGCCTCTCCCCCTAATTAACATAGCGTTTTAATTGTGGAACCCTAACCTTCTTGTGCTTCGTCTGAATTTGAAAAAAAGTAATTAAAGGAAATTTTCAAAATAGTAAAGTACATTCAAACGCGTTTACAGGTACGCATAGCCCTCCACGCTACGAAAGCTACGATAAACAATAATCTATATATATAATTCATACGTTTTATACGAGTTGTATTAAATACTTTAATTACTTCTGTTGACACTGGTCTGTAACTTATAAATAGAAAACTATCGTAAGTGATATTTTTATACTTTTAGTAAAAGGCAGGAAATATTTAAAAAATATATCGGTTGACAGTAATTTTTAGCGGTCTTGTATTATTGTTACTATGTGTTACTCTTCACGCTAAAAGTTGCTCAATTTAGGTTTTATTGTAATTATTTTTACTCGCGCTTTCAAAGCTAATCTACCAGTCTGATTTGGATGGATGATGATGATGATGATGGATAGTAAAAAAAAAAGTGTCAAACATAGGGTACTTATTTTTTCAAAAATCAGCCTATAAAGGGTTATAATACAGGGTGAAAATTTATATGAAAAATCTAAACCGCTTGACCGTTTGAAACGAATTTTGGAATATATATATAGTTGATAATCCAAGGTTAAACATATGCTAGTTTATTTTTCAAAAATCCACCTCCGAGGGTGGCAATATAACGAAACAGTTACGTAGTTCACGAGGCGAAGCCGCGAGCGGACTGCTTGTTAAATATATTTAAACGAGCAGTACTTCGTAAAATTGTTTTTTTTGTTTATTCTACGGTAACTCAAACAAACTCACGGTAATCATTAGCGCCACGTTTTGATTATCAAACTAGTCATACCACGATTCCCCATTTTTGTTTAATATTAAAATTACTACTTTTTTTATTAAATAATTTGAACTTATCATCTTATTTATTATATTAAAAAATTATAATATGAACACATAGACAAAACTCCATTTTCTTAAATTCATACGGGATTTAATTTTTTTATAAATAAAACTGATATGATTAAGTTTACGTGAATATAATTATGTTCACTTACTAACGAACCGCTGGTGGCTTCGCCGCGTGAAATACAACTTTCATCCTCTGTTTCAAAGAGGGAATTTTTTTGAAAAACAAAACGTAATCTTAATTTAACATCTATAATACATATAGTACAATGTCAACTATTTGGTAACAGATAGGCACTACCTGTTCTAGTAACAAAACGTAGCCACATGTGCTACCACGTAGATGATATATATAAAGTGTGATATACCGGTCAAATGTACGAGTATCTTGATAAATGTAATGCTTGTTATTCTATTTTACGTTACATTACTTAGTAATATTAAAAGAAATTTAGTGGAGCTAACTCCACTTGCGAATAATTAACGTGAATTGACTATGTAACTTTTTTATTTCTCTGCGGCAAATGTTTTAAATATAAATAACAGGATAAAAGCCATTCGATCCATAAAAAATATTTATTTCTATCTAGTAGATATCAGAATATAAAGTAATTTATTTACATCTTTTTGTTTTCTCTGTTTTTCTAACTTTGCTATATATACGTATACACCATAAGCTACTGCAATGTTAAAATTTATTGATTTCTATTCAGTATTTTTTGCGTGATTGACGAACAAATTAAGGGACAGACAAAAAGAAATTCTACTGAGTGATTTTTTCACCTGTGTTAATCGATGACAGGATTAACAAACCCAATTGTTTCTGAAATTCTCATCTACGGAATTGCCTTTTCTACTCTTTTATTACATATATAGATATAGATAACAGCTTAAAACAATAACAGCTCTCAACGAATCGTGTCTTTTACTTTTACGTACTTTACGTACTTTACAAGAGTATTCACTATTAACTTCGTACGTTGAAGAGAAACTACAAATGCATAATCTTAAGGTAAATGGATAACAGCCATCGTACAGCTAACAGTCTAGCAAAATAATGGTAACTTTAAACCGCTTGGCAAGGGCAGTTCAATTTGGAAAACCGCTACAGTCGACTTTTGCTAAGCTCTTTTTATTCGAACTATAAATAATCTCCTTTCCACGCGCTGTGAACGGCATACTACAAGGAATGCAAAACATGTAAAGGTAAGTACGTAGTAAATGGTCGAATGATTCATAATATTTTAAATAATTGAAAGAACAAGTGGCTTTTAATTATAGTGTTATTTTTACATAACATAAATTATAAGGTGAATGATATGTAGATGATGTGATATGTGAATGATATGTAGATGATGTGATCTTATTGTCAAAACGACAATGAAAATATTGTTGTGCAAGATATTACAGGCACTTTCGAATTACCATAAAATGTTAGTATGGTCAGTTCTACGGGAAGTCAAACGGCTCGGATGGCAGTTATACAGAGAAAGGCCGATAAAAAACTCAACAGCCACTCTTTAAAAATATATTTTAACAATATATTTATAATAAGTTGTTGGCTTCCCGAATGAACGTCAATTTAATTCTACAAAGAGATATAATAAAATAGTCATATACTTCCCTTAGTAATATTTTTTGATATCGAGATTAAATTATTCGAACTGAATTAATTAACTTAAAAATGACAAGTCTGAAACTATATGAATGATTTATTTAATTCTTGAAAGCGAAATCTAGGAGTAGAGCCTCTAACTGCTTTTTCTATGCGACAAGACCGGGCAGTGGGTTATTGAGTTAATGTTTGTATAATACTTGCTAATTACAATTGAGTGTCTTCAAGACGCAAATTCGCTATACCTCACCTTGAAAATTAGCATTTTAATGACCGGTTAAAAAACTTGTCTATATATAAACATATAATAAAATGTCTATACATATAAAACATGGTCAGTTCTGTACATTCAAGCTCAAGCTGAAAAAAAATCCCCATTTTTCATGTAAGCAGGGATTTTTACAAGGACCGAATTTGAAAAAATCGAACCCTAGGAGAATGACTACACTCACTATTCGATTAATTAATCGAAATAAAACATAAATTTCAATCAGTATATGTATTCATTTGTTAGAGGTGGTGGTGGTGGTGATAATTCAGGGGTAGTGGGGGCGACTTGCGGCACATGATATCCCCTACAACGCAACGTTTACTTACACCTCTTCAATTGGCAACATGTCATTTAATTATGTTGGTATATACACATACATACATACGTGGTATGTATTCGTAATAATTCTCGAAAAATTTTAGTTTTTGTTTTCAATTTTCAACCAAGTATTAATTATTTGTAGTATCTTTTTATAATTTGATTGAAACCTATCGTTGTTGTCAATTTTTAAAATATGCTTAATTTTTATTCTCTCCAAAAAAAAATGATCAATATTATTTAAGTTTATCGTTATAAATATAATTTTCTAAAATAATTTTCATATATCTGCTTTATCTGACATACCTTTAACAAATGCTACCGTTAAGTCATTACAAGATACATCTATAGCAGAGCTAGCAGAACCGGTAGATTTGGCGTGAAAGCGTGACAGACAAACCACAAACAGACAGCAATCTCTTCAACCCCAGAATTTTACTGCGCGACCCCATATGGGGTTGCGACCCATAGTTTAAGAAACCCTGATCTAAAGTATACCTACCTAAATGTACCTGTATGTACATAATTAACTGGGCTAAAAATGTTTGATTTTAAAGATGTCAAAAAAATACGATGAAAAAAATAATAAAAAATACGATGCGCAGATCATTACAATTTAAAAAAACAAAATTTTTATAATACCATATAGACTCTTTTTTTAATTTTAAGCCTTCCATAAAAAAATAACTTGCGTAACATCATGGATTTATCTTCCTGAATGCTGTAAGGGCAATAACTATTGGCTTCAATTTAAAAAAAATAAGTGATGAAAAATTGACTAATCGAAGAAGGGATTTCGACTAATTATAAAAAGCATCAACGAAAAATTTTGATACAAAATGGAAAATATAATCCGCAATGCTTGTAAGCAGACAAAGTTACGCGAATCTGGAGTATTAAATATCCACGAAAGAATAAATCTAAGAAGTTTCCACTGCGTGGTAATTAGACGTCACTAACTCAACAAAACCATGTTTTTTGGTAAGTACATTAACATATTTACATCATTTACATATTTCTGATTAAAAATATTATTGTATCAACTAAATATAAGATGCCGTTTAGAAGGTGGGTATACTATTACAACTCACAGCAGAAGCCCTAACATACTTTCCATCTCTTTGATTTTTACGTGTGTTACAAATGAAACGAAACGTACTGAAATACGTAAATTTCAGAACCTTTCTAATTATTTTCATAATGTGGTACCACCAATCTGGAACTGTTTTTGGGTGTAATTATAATTGAAGGGTAGGTTACACTAATTGAAATATATCAATTGTTACTTACTTATGTTTAAAAACTATTTACTTATGTATAAAAATTAAAATAATATGCCGATTTTTAGCTACTTCTCATTTGGAGACAATAGACACACCTGAGGGGTGAATAGAGAAATACCATAGGGTAATTTCTTTATATATACTTTCATTTAATTTAAGAACTAAATAAAGCTACAGTGTCTTTAAGAATATATTTATTGAATGTTTCTTTGAATTCTACAAAATTACACATTAAAATTAAATTTATCTTCTTTTCTATTATTTACATTGATTATTTTGATTATAATTTTCAAAAACAAGTTCAAAAGAACCTATTCAAAAGGATCTAACAGACTTCGAGTTGCTGCTCATAAGTAAATAGGGATAAGGGGGCCATAGCGAGGAAACACCAATAATAATGTTAAAAAAAAAGTGTCAAGCACACTTTGAAAATTGTGAACACTACCCGCAGTCGTGACGCCGGTTGCAGCGCTCGCAGCAAAAGTCATAATGTTACGTATGTATTGGTTAGATAAATGTTATTTTTCGCTTACTGATTAATGCGTACTCTAGAATTATCATGTTTGTGATTGTATGCTGAATTATGTTGTAAACGTTACAAATTTCAAATAAAAATCGGATTAAAATCTAAGGTCAGTTATAATCTAACTACTTTATTTTAACACGTTAGTAAGAGCAACGTCGGGTGGTTTAGAGGGGGCAATAGTACTGTACAGGGGCGGCTTTAGCTCATGTAGCGCCCGTGGGTAATGAAACCCTGGCACCCTCTAGACCTGACAGCGATCCAAAACCCTTGCTCTTAGCTGTCTCAGTGAGTGATTATAGATTAGTAGTACAATGAAAACAAACCTTCATAGCAACTCTAATATCATAATTTCCTGAAATATCAGGCATATTATCTTAGATACCGCACTATGACCCCCTCTCCTCTATTCTACAATGTGCTGTTTTGTCTCTTCGTGTAATGTACATATTTTGACCAACTCGAGTTATCATGTTTCTTCTTCTGTGACTGCACAAAGTGGATTTATTAAAATTATGTTTTTCGCAAAGGCTTTGAAACAATTATTTATTATTGTTTTATGTTCTTCTAAACTTTCGTATATTGTCTCCTCATAGGATTCGTCTATACTTATATAAAGGAGGCGTTTTTGTACATGATATTAAAACAAAAATATAATTAATGTTTTATTTATATTGATGTACTGACGGCGGCTACGAGACCAAAAGACAAAAAATTAACAATTCATAATTAAAGCGTATTTCTTGTAAGGATGCCAGCCACCGAGCTTGCCATAAACAAAGATTAAAATCGACGCATGAGTTTTTTTTTCTTTTTTGTCCCCGCCAGTTCTATTCACCTCGTTTTACGGTATTATCCTTTCTGAACCTTTTGGGGAAATTTCGTACAGTGCATTTTGAGCCGACCTACTCTATTCATAAACAATCTGCCTTTAGACGTTGGTGAAATAAGTAAAAATAATTGTTTATAATGTGGAAATAAGAAAAACTTTTATTAAACGTTATAACCTCAGAAACATGGTCATTTTTTAAATGGTTTCAGTAACTCTTATTAGCTTTATAGCTTTTAAAAGTTATTTCAGAAAAGAAATCCTCGCGGGAAGTTTTGTGGTAATCTCTATATATAATAAAAGAGTAGAAAAGTCAATTCTGTACATGAAAAATTTCAGAAAAATTTTAATTGGGTATGTTAATATATCGATAACAGAGGCGAAAAAAACCACTCAGTAGAATTTTTGTCTGTCTGTCTGTCTGTCTGTCTGTCTGTCTGTCTGTCTGTCTGTCTGTCTGTCTGTCTATCTGTTAATTTGTTCGTCAATCACGCAAAAACTACTGGATAGAAATGAATGAATTTTGGTATAGTGATAGCTTATAGTCCAAAGGTACATATAGGATAGTTTTTATCCCGGTTTTCCATGTACTTTTTTTGGAAAAAATAAAAAACCGATATAAGTAAATCATTTATATACTGATATTAATGAATTTTTGTATGGAGTTAGCTTAAAGGTTAGAGCAACATATGGGATAGTTTTCATCCTGGTATTATATACAAATGCGTCAGAAAAATAAAATAAAAAAAAAACATTTAAATTGTGTCGATAGTTCACGAGTGAAACTAAATTTGTTTTAATATCACTAATATTACTTAAAATAATTATAAAATAAATTGAGCACAACATTTATTGAAGATAATTTGCTATTAAAAATACATTTGACCGGTCTACAAAACTTTATATTATCTATATGACAACAAATGTCACTACGTTTTCTGTCACCATCTGTTATTATATAGTTGACATTGTACTAGATATATTCGTACTCATTAATATTATTATTAAAATGCAAAAATCTGTATCTCTTCTATAGGTTATGTTTTCACGGGTAATCTACTAGCCCGCTTTAGATGAAATTCGAAAAGAAGAAGTCGTAGGGTCAAACATAGGCTACTTTTTAAAAAAAATCAAACCCTAGGAGGTTGAAACAGTGGATGAAACTTATGTATGTTAAGAATATAGTGAGAATGAAAGATCTAAACTCTTTGACTGATTTCGATTAATTTTCTCAGGAAATAGTTGATAAGGCAAAGTCAAATATAGGCTACCTCTCTTTTTTAAAAATAATTCCAGAAGTGCTAAAATAGGGTATGAAAGTAGTAGTTCACCCAGCGACGCCACGAGCGGGTCGTTAGTTTACCCTGGTATTCAATATAGTTCCCGCAGAAAAATAAAAAGTACCAAAGTCAAGTTATATTGATTATTTGCAAGTAAAGGTATTTTTTTAATACCAGTAAGTAACACAATTGTAAAATAAAATAAAAAGTCTAAAATTTATTTAAGATATTACGACCAGTTTATAATACTATATACCTGATGGTATATATGTACGAAATCTGCTATCATATAGATATATGATAGCAGATTTCGTACGTTTTCTTACTAGATCAGTTATCACTATACGTTATCAAATACTATAGACATTGTACTAGATGCATCGATGATTTTCGCAAGAATATAATTAGTGACGCAAGGTTAAATTTAGACCATCCCCCTTTTATAAAAAAAAACCAATTCCAAAGAGGCAATAGTGGATGAAAATGGTAGTTCACGTGGCGAAGCCGCGAGCGGGTCGCTAATATATTATAAATATGCAGTTTTAATAATCAAGTTTAATTTTGTATAGGTATTATCAACTTGGAAACAATATCTAAAGTGTTCCTAGAATTAAAATATAAAAAAACACATATTCAAAGTAAATAAAATGATGTAATTAAATACTTAATTTTATATAATTATTAATTACCTTAAATCTAATTATAAATTGTTATTTGTTTTATTTCAATTGTCGATAATATTATTGAAAGGAAACGAACGAATAACTTTACATGAAATAAAAACAATATTTGAACTCTAACGAAGGTTACATAATATTTAATTGATTTCTAACGCAACCCTTCAAATAAACAAGTTGTGTAACTCACTGCATATTATACTTACTTTCGTATTTCGTTGAGTATCTCTTACATTTTTTGCTATAGTATGTTTAAATTTAGCTTCTTTCTTTACGTCATTTCATTTTTATACATAGTACCATGTAGCTATACGAACTGGCAGTCATATTGCCCTTATCCCGTATTACGCGGTTTTGATTTATTTTCACAAAATCCTTGCTTCTTTACTAATATTATAAAGGGGAAACTAGAACTGTCTGTCGGTGTGTTATTCCTAAATACCTGAACCGATTGAAATGAAATTTGGTACAGAGAAGGTCTTGAGATTGAAAAAGGACATAGGATTTTTGATTCGAAAAAGGTGCTGTAAATGTAGCAGATAGTAAAAGCTTCCTTCGTTTTAATTTAAAAATACTGAACCGACTTTCACAATTCTTTTACCATTACAAAGCTATATTTTCGCTGAGCAATAAAGGCTATATTTTTTTAAGGGTCTTTACTCTAAAACTTTAATAATGTGGGTGGTGTCTATTAAGGGTAAAAAAATTGTCATAAAATATCCCGATCGCATGTGCTGCAAAGACTCTTGAGGATAGAACAGAGTAATGTACCTACTACAATATTACTATTGCTATTGCTATTGGGAGTACCCATCTCCGGTACTCGCAATACCTGATGTTATTACTAAAATTCTAGATTAATAGAATTATAGAAAGGCGTGCTCAGGTGGTTTGGGCACGTCGAGAGGATGAGTGATGGAAGAATGGTAAGAAAGATATATGAAGCAAAGGTGAGTGGTAAGAGAGGCAGGGGGAGACCTCGGCTGACCTTCGAAAACACAGTATCGACGATACTGGAGGACCGTCACGTAAAACCCGGAGGGCGTGTATGAAGAGGTAGATGACAGTGGACGAGGCGAAAGAAGTATGCAGGGACCGTAGCGTTTGGCGCTCCGTTCTCGCAAGGGATCCAGCGTGAAGCTAAAAAAAATAAATAATAGAATTGTTTTTTTCGAGACTTATTTAACCAATATAGTAGTATACTATATAGAAAAATGAGTTTATTAGACCGGAAATTTAAAATAGTGCATGTTCTTAGAAGATATCGCAAAATCAAAATATTTGGGCGTAAAATGATTACGCGCGCGGTAGTCCCACGGGAAATGTGATCGGCCGCACAGCCGCGTGCAATGTAGGCTCGGAGGGAAATATTTGTTTACAAGATTATTAACTTCAAAATATTTATTCATTTCACCAATGTCTAAAAGTACAAGAAACAAGAAGTCGCGAGCGAGTTGCTAGTGTCTTACAAATAGCTACTACTAACATGATAAGAAACATATAATGTAGATAATGTAATGCTTTTTGTCTTTTTATATGATTTATTAAGCTGTAAATGATACGTGAAACGATGATACGTGATACGTGAAACGTAGGTATACGTCCAGAAAGTGGAAAGTGTGCGCAGACTCTATCTATCTTGACATATATTTGTTAATATAAAAAGCAAGTAGGTATTTGCTTTGTTAATTTAAGTAATTGCGATAATAATGATGTCGGCCATGATAAAGAAATTTTCCAATGCTAAATGTGTGATTGGGGTCACGTCGAAGTCAAGTTCAGTGGTCAGTGGTCCGCAGCATCCCGCGTGATACGCGACCGGACGCCCGCTCTGCCGCCGCCGCCCGCCCCGCCGCCCGCGCCGCCCGCGCCGCCGCCCTCCTGCACCTGCGGGCGCTCTGCTGCCTACTTAGGACTAACTTATTGTTATCCCTCTTTTTTACGCAATTGAATTAGTTTTCATTAATAATTAAATTATACTTCTTTTCTCTGTCTCTGTTGCCATAGCTTTCAGTTGCCTATATTGGTTTAACAAAAATACTTCCCGTCATACTAAACAACTTTTGCTGAAGCGGCATTTAATTATTACATACTAGCTGCCCGCTGGCCGCTTTCCCGCGTGAATTACACGACTGTTTTGTTACATTGCAGCCCTCGGGGGTGGATTCTTGAAAAAATAGATAAAAAATATTATTTAAATCTCTTCACTAGTCTTTAAACGTGCGTAAATAAACAGACAAAAATGTTAAATATCCCGCAAAGGATAAAACGCGAAGCTTTTTATATTGTACGAGCATTCTTATATAATATACAGGTAACTACTTTTTCATCACAGCAAAGATTCAGTTTTAATGAAATATATTATGTAAAGCACTTATAGTATGGATCAGATTAACGTTCGTTTGTTCAATTCATGTGTTTTGTCTTTTCACTAAGTTCGCTCTACTTGCTCTAATACATTAATATTAATTAATATATGATAAAAAATGAATAAGTAGTATGAATACAAATGTTTTTAAAATACCTGCTTATATTTATCTACACTTGTTGTGTTCATTATTTTACATATCACGTGCATTATTCGTACGTAGCTCTAATAATATAATACAATTTCCATTTCTTATGTCTCTGTGTATCTATTATTTGAACACAAAAAATACGGCACACTATATTTCTACTTACAATAATTAAGATTAGGTTTAATATACATAATACACAAACATTAAATGAAAGATATAAAACTTAATAATAATTACAATTTGCCAGGTTATCAAATGTAACCTAAAATATTAATTGCATGATATGCTCGTGTGTGTATTAATGAATGTTAATGTTATTATGACATATATTTTTATATTCACAATATTATAATGTAAAACTTAATTACAGGAAACTTTCATATTTATTTAAATTATAAATATGCATTTTACATAATGTCAACGTATCATTTTATTAACAATAAAATTTATCTTTATAAAAACATTACATCCACCTAAAATTGTATTCTAATTTACTAAGTATCCCCATTTTGTTAAAATTTTTCACAAACGAACTAACTTACATTTATTATTTTGATTATTTCGATCTATTTAAAGTAGTTCGGTGTTTAAACCACCAGTCGAAACTTAGACACGGAATGTCTCTAAAACGGCTTCAAGTAATGATTTCTTGGCAAACGCGAGAGACTTATGAAATTTTATTTAATTCAACCAAAATAAGAATTTAAACTTATTTCGATTCTTGCAATTAGGGAACCTTGTACTCAGGATGCAGTCGACAGACCTCAACCGTCAAGCAGTGTTTACAAAGTATTTGTTTACGAATATAAAGATAGTTTTGCGCATTGAGTTATTTCAATTGCGCACTTGCGTAATGCGATGTTGACTCTCAGATCTCGGTGCGAGTAGATACATAAATATTAGCATCGATGGTACTCTGTAACATCAACTTATATGATTTTTTAAATAAAAATACAATATTCACGTGAATTATTGTTTTATCTTTATTTTCAAAAATAATAAAAATATATAATATTTTATAAGTTTTTCCAGTATTGACGTCATTTATATGTATTACAAAATTTTAAAATGTAATTTATACAAAGTATTAAAAAATCATGTATAAAAAGATTACGTCTTTATGAATTGTTATTGTTGTGATGAGGTTTGTTATTTACAACTTTACTGAAACTGAGTTACTAAAAGTGGACACCTGCATCAACGCTGTATCAACGAACGGAGAGTTCAGAGAACGCAATAGTGACAAATAAATAGAAGACTCTTGGAGAGGTACTGGTACCCGCTCGTCGCCGCGCACGGTCAGCGGAGCTTGCCAAGTCAACCAAGCGACAACGACTTGTATATGTCCATATGTTTATGTTAGAATAATTCAAAATATTATATTATACGACACGATTCGTGAACAGCGACCATAAAATAAATAAAATAGTACATATCTTTTACAAAGATCAAGTCTCAAGTTTCAAACTTTTCAACACCAAAAATAACACTAAATAAACAACACAAGTTGATATGTATTTATGTCATATTGGGTGTATTATTTTCTAATAGGTTTCACATTTTAGATATATATATGAAGATGTTCCACATATTTTATTTTTACACGTCATCAGAAAATACTAATGAGCAAACGACTAATGTTCGGGAGCCATTTTCTTGTCTCTTAGAGTTCTGTCATGACCATCAGATGTTTCATTTCCTTGATTTACCACAATATAATATAGTGACATGAAAACTTATAAGCATTTAAAAAAAATGCCACTTTATTTTTTCGTCAGATTTGTTTGAACATCCGCACGCGTGTCCGGATTCGATAGCGATACAATACTTACACAATAAAAAGATCCACCGTCCTTGTCTGACGACGAATAGTAACGAGAAGTCAGTTTAAAAATTTTCCTTTTACTTTCAGCTTTAAGTTGAATTGTTATTATCGTAAATATAATATGTACTATATAGCATAGGTTACTTACCTCATACATAACGATCACAATCGTATTAATATATCCAATTTAAAGAACATCTAGGTACTTATAGGTAGGTACATATACATGTATACTACCGTTGCAGTTTTAACTCTGAAACTGGAAAATCCAGTTACAAGGTCGTAATTGCCATTATTTTTTTTTAAATTGCATACATTATTACGTAATGACAAGTACGAGAGTAATTTTTAATTTTCTGTTTCTTGTACTCCTCACTTCGCCTTGTTCTTGCAGCAAGAAGTTCGGGACACGGAAATCCTGTAAGCGCAGAGGCACTGTATACATTTTGGGTGCTCTGGGTACTCACTAATTAGGTGCTCTTTTAAGAAGCCTCTTTTGCTACCCGGAGTATAAGAATAAGTAAGGGGATTCTTATCTTATTTCTAAGTCTATAATAGGACATTTTAATACGACCAAAAGATAATGGGCCCCGGGCCCTTACCTGCAACGCAAATAGTCCGCCCCTGCTTAAGCGTTCTCCTTCGTAATAATAATTTATCCATTCTGTTTTGGTTTTGTCTTGTTTTAGGAATAAAACTTTAAAAATAAAAAAATCAGGTGATTTAGCAGAAACAGGGAAAATGTAGTGTCATGAAACTGGGGTGCAGTCGTCAGGGTGTCTCTATCAAGTCTAATTATATTCTTCATTCTATTTAAAAAAATAAACAGTGATAGCAATACATTTGCTAGTTAACAATGGTGAATGTACGTATGTAGGTATATACATTTACCATTGTTAACTAGCAAATACCATACAGCATTAGACATGCTTAAACTTTGTAATGACACGCTGCACCCCTTTGCGATCTATATATTTCAATCACAAGAGTGGATTGGACAGATGAGACGAGTTCAGCGATTGAGCCAGTGCGAGACGAGGAGAGCATTGTTCGGTCATTGAATTTGTTCAGGAACAACACGGAGTAAGGGAGACCGGGCACAAAAGTAACATTTCGTACTTTTACCTTGATTTCTGGCTGGGGTTTTCTGTTTTCGATAAATCAATATACCCATATATAAATTTATTTATAATTTAGTTTATATTCTTTAGATTAGAAACTCGATTTATTATATTATGGTGTGTTTTATAGGAATAAAAGAAATTAAAAAAAAAATCATCTGTTGTTACTTTCGACCACACAGGCGGGTCGAAAGTAACACATTGTGGATCGAAAGTAACAAGACATAGGGGTAGGTAATGAATAACAATATTATACAAGTCAAATCAATAAATTATTTATTTCAAGATGTTGTATTAATAACACAAATAAACTTTCTGTGTTTTAAATTACAAAAATTATATATTTTAAGAAAACAAATCAAACAAAAATATTCTTAATTTAAGTAACAAGATCAATAGTATAATGTTAATAAGGCTTTTAGAATCAGACTTTTATAATTTAGTCGTTATTATCTTACTCAATATCGCAATTATTGTTATTATAATTACGTACGCGTTCAACACGGGACCACATGTTACATTTGATACCTACATTGTATCCATTGTTCATTTGGTCAACTTTTTTAAACGGAGAAGACAGAAGCAATCTTTGTCAACAGACCTATTTTCCTTTTCTTTTGGTATCATAATGTTACATGACAAACATTATATTATTTTGGCAGCCCTCTAATTTTTGCACCACCTTTGACATGCTCTTCAGCTGCTTTTCGATACACTTCCATGTCGGTAGTTCTTCGTTCAATAGTCCTTGTGCGTTGTCACGGCATTCTCTTCAAAGTTAAGACACTCATAAAATATGATTTGATAACATAATACCGGGACAAAAGTAAAATGTTACTTTTGTACCCGTCCACATACTTTTGTAAACTTGCAACATCACCGTAAAACGGAACGTTCTACTCAAAAATGAATTTAAGCAATTTACGATCACTCTAATCAAGAATATATATCCAAACATTCAGATTACTGTCATTCTTTTAAGACTACGTAATGTTAAATAAGAAAATGTCAAAAAACTTACTTTTGATACGTGAAATCACGTAGCGTCCTGTCACAAAGCCTAACAACGCGTGGCGCACGCGGCACCGAATGAAATTAAGGAGGGCGCTTCCTGCTATCGCCTGTCGGTGGCGCAGCGGTGTTCGACTGTTGGATAAATCTTGAGAGCATTTGTTACTTTCAACCCGCCGTTACTTTTGTACCCGCTCTCCCCGACATATACTGCGTAATTAGTTACAGTTAGTTATATTTTCGCGTATTTAAAAAAATAAATAAATAGCTTCACGCTATATCCCGCACACAGCAGGGTAGGCAGAGGGAACCTAGTGTTAAGACACTCCGTTCCCCACTTTCCGCCAAATTCGGAGGCTTGCGTGTTAAGTGGCGGAACTTAACGCCGCGCTTTACCTCGACACCAGAGCGAAGAAAATGGAAATATAATTTCCACTCCTCGAGTGGGAATCGAACCCACAACCAGTCGTTTACAGTCACACTCTTGTGCCACTGGGCCACGACTGGCCACTTCGCGTATTTGTAGATAATAAAGAGGCACGAGCTGTTATTGAAGAAAATGCTTGATAATGTCTGGTACTGAAAATTACCCTATTGTCGGTATTCTTTTTTATTTTTTTTTATTTACCAAGGAGCCAAACGAGCAGAAAGACCATCTGATGGTAAGTGGTTATCTTCGCCCATGGACCTCCACGACGTCAGAGGAGTTGTGGATGCGTTGCACACCTTGAGGGTGAAAGAGGGAGAGGGAGAAGGAAGGAAGGATAGGGATGTTGGAATAGGAAAAGCTGGCTTACATGTCATCGAACCGGAACACATCATCAGATATTTGGCGGTTCGTCTTTGACATGATAGTGGTCGCGACCCAGTCGGAGAACGAATCTCCTACCACCGAACTAAGTAGTTTTAACTCTGAAACTGGACTGGAACTGGGTACCACTGGGTTGCCCGTCTTTTACGGGACGCTACCCGGCGGCAGAGGGGAATTGTATTCTTACCCGCTCCCCCCCAAAAACTTAAAAGGAAGTTACGATTAGTTAAAAATGAGTCAGTTCATCGTAATATTTAATTATTTCTCGTACGTTGTTTATAAAACAAAAAATACTGTACAATTTATTTCAATAATCTACGCGTATATCATAGGGCGGTCTCCCGTGCGTCGTCCGTGAAGTCCAGCAGCAGCTTCCCGCGCGCCGCGCCGCGCGCCGCCCGCGCGTACGCCGCCGCGCCCGCCCGCCACGCCCACGCGCGCTCCACGCACACCGCCAGCCGCCCGCGCGCCGCCAGCCGCCGCAGCCGCTCCACGTCGCCCGCGCGCGCCGCGAAGTACGCCCAGCGCACGTGCCCGCCCGCCGCGCGCGCCGCGCCGCACTGCGCCGCCAGCGCCGCCGCCGACGCCAGCGCGCCGCCCGCCAGCCCGCGCGCGTCCGTCTCGCGCAGCAGCGGCGAGCTCAGCGTCACGTAGCGCGCGAACCGCCAGCGCCGCGCGCCCGCCTCCGCCCCGCCCAGCCCCGCGCAGTCCAGGATCACCTCGTACGGGCCCGCCTCCTCGAGGAGGCGCCCGTAGTCCGGCGCGTGGCGGTCGAGTGCGGCGACGGCGCCCAGCGCCTGCGCCCGCGCGCACAGGTCGCCGGAGCAGCCCACGACGACGCGCGCGCCGCCCAGCACCAGCAGCTGCAGCGCCGCGTGCCCCACGCCGCCCAGCCCCAGCAGCAGCACGCGCGCGCCCGCCGCGCGCTCCGCCAGCCCGCCCGCCCGCAGCGCCGCGCACGCCGTCAGCGCCGCGTACAGCGCGCCGCCCGCCTCCAGGTCGCTCAGCGTGCTCGGCGCCGGCCCCGCCTGGCGGGGGAGTGACATTTTAGGTTAAAGATATAGCGCACAGATGGACTTAGCTCAAGAGCATCATAATCACCCAGCGGTCCTTCACGAGCACGTACTGCGCGTGCGCGCCGGCGCGGTGCGGGGGCACCACCCCCCACACGCGCTGGCCGCGCCGTAGACGCGAGGCGGCGCCGGCGGTCTCCACGTCGCCCACGAAGTCCCTTCCCACGACGAGCGGAAACTCCACGTCTGACCCCTCCAGTTTCCGTAATGTATTTAGGATCCGGGCCCCGTATCCACCTCGAAAAAGAACATATTTATTTATAAAATGAAGGTAAAAGGAGTCGCCGATGCCCAAAACATATGTAGATATATTTAAGTTACCGATCATAGCGAGGTCGAGGGGGTTGAGCGAGGCGGCGCGCACGCGCACGAGCACGTCGTCGGGCGCGCGCAGCGCCGGCACGCGCGCGCTCTCGAGGCGCGGCTCGCCGGCGCCGTACGCGTGCACGCGCCACGCCTGCATGCGCGCCGCCGCCGCGCCTCTCCGCCACCCAGACATCTTTTAAACATCTATTTTTAATATATCTGACTATAATATAATATCAACAACTTCACAACCTCACGTTTTGCCCCCCGCTGTATAAAAATAATAAATAAAGTAATGGAGATCTTAGTCTTAAAACACAGACATTGCAGTCTGAGAAGAAACCCTTGACCGTATGTGAAGTCCTATGAGTAGTATAAAAAACAAAAATTCTTTGACATTTTGGTAATGAAAGTAGTCATATAATAGACAGATATCTAAGTATATTTTTAGATATATTTTTTTAAATAATCATGAGTTTTTGTATGTCTTGCATAATCTCATGATAATATTAAAAATATTACAAAATTTTTAATGTTGCACTTCTTAGATATCACCCGAGCTCTTGTCAACTTAAGACAATTATTATTAAAGTACATTATGTAAACAAATAAAACTAAAATGGATCATAAAATAAGTGAACAAAATTCTCTCTTTCAAACAATGAAATGTACATGTACAATATCATTTGGGTAATGTAATTTTGGCTCTAGGAAACCTCTCTTTCAAATAGGCAAATCATAAAAGGTGCAAAAGTCTTATAAGTGTGCTGTGGGAGGACAGGGAATTATTATGCTATCAAAACTAAATCTGTTTAATTTGTTGACAATTACAAAAACATAATGTAAAATTTATTGTTTTTAATTCTAGATAATATTATCTTGCAATTATAAAGATCAGACTAAGGATGTTTACTAATTCTTCATTGTGAATTTTACATACTTTTCAAGCCCCAAGTCTCGGCGCTCTGGAATATCTTGAAGCTCTGTTTATTAACAAGCAGAAAGCGTTATCAGTTGAACTAATACTTTTTTATCATTTGAAAAGAAAATATGTTTATTTTAACCTTTTTATAGTACTATAGCAACTTTTATATGAAATACAAATTTTGTATGATAACCTAAATGGTATACCTACGTAATTGTAAAACCTGTTAACTTAATATACATAATACCATAATAATTAAACAATCGTATACCTTTCACTATATCTAAAAGTTTTAATGATACTGCTTTAATTACGTAGATATTATGTAGTTTACAAAATTAATGGATTGTTGTTAAAAATTGACATTTCCATTTTGACACTTGTATTTTTTATGATCAGTAACCAATGAACAGCTGATTAATGATACTTTTGAAAGCTTATGATGATAATTTATTCATATTTTGTAATGAATACTATAATATACAATTGTAGTCTATGTTAATATGTTTATATTATGCTAATATTAATTTGTGTAACAAACACACACACCAATATCACAGTTCTAATACAAGCTTTTGCATAAATATGTTTTATAACATTTCCAATAGGTAATAGTAGATTTATTGCGTGGGCCATGTGGATATTCAAAAATTAATTAGGTAATTTTAATCGTTCCTAAACTGTTAAGCTGTCAAGTGTCAATATTTAAAGTCAGCTGTCTATTAAATAATTCTAAGTGTGAATGCAAATTTTGATTTCGATAAATAGTACGTTTTTAATTTTTTTGAATGAATTCTTATGTCAAAGCAATGGAATTAGCAAGAAAATATTTAATTAGAAACAGACCTCGGTTAAAAGACTACTATCGCTGCATATCTTCAGGAATATACCGAGCTCAAAAAAGTAACTTGAAGGTTATTAACATTATTTACCTACATACTAATCAGTAACATATATACATTATTATTTTCATAATCATATATTTTCTAAGGAGATCAATAATGATGTTGACAATAGCAATACGGAACCAGGTGAAGTGTGGCCAAGGAGGGTTGTAACGGGGCTACAGCCTACGGGAGCTCTTCATGTTGGTAATTACTTCGCAGCAGTGCGGCGCTGTGTGCGACTCCAAAACCAAGGCGACGACCTCATGATGTTCATTGCTGACCTTCATGCTTACACAACTCCACAAGTATGTCCTATAAGACATCATAATATGCATAGTACTTGTTGAACAATTTGTTAAATTTATATATTGTTGTCTGTATAGGATCCTGCTCAGATACAAGAGAACACTTTGGATTTAGTAGCATATTTATTGGCAAGTGGTTTGGATCCTAATAAGAGTGTACTATTTGTACAGTCAGCTGTACCTAGACATGCAGAGCTCTGTTGGCTTCTTGCCTGCCTTGCAACACATGCTCGTCTTGCCCATTTACCACAGTACAAAGAAAAATCTGCTAAAATGAAGGAAGTTCCTATTGGATTATTGCTTTATCCTGTACTCCAGGTATTTTTACTTATAAACATTTTATTACAATGTTACAGCTATGCACATCTTCATATGGATTTATTACTTTTCACTAAATCTTCTCATATGTAGTGTGCCATACTATCTAAGAATCATTTTAGTGTGATGTAAAATTGCAATATTGTTGGGCAAAATTTAATTGCAATTAACAATTAAATATTATAATCAACTATTTGTTTGTGCAAAAAACTCAACTAAGCAATAATTATTTGTTAATTTTAGTAATAGATTGAAAATTAATAAATTTTTAGGTGACTTGTTAATTGCAATAGATTGTTAAATGCAATAGATTTTTGCTCAAATGCTCAACCCAGTGTTGAGCAAATCAATACATATAAGTTATATACAAAGTTTTCATGCAGCATTTATGTTAGTTGTAAATTAAAAACAACCATTCCAGGCTGCAGATGTGCTAGTGTATCGAGGAACACATGTGCCTGTGGGAGCAGATCAGTTGCAACATCTTCAGGTGGCTTCTCAACTTGTGAAAACTTTTCACCACCGGTTTGGTCAACTCTTCCCTACACCTAAACCAATATTACCAGGTTTATAAATGTTTATAATCATTATGTAGCAGCCATTGTGGCACAGTGGAACAGTGTGAGATAATAAATTTGATGGTTGTGGGTTAAATCCCTGGTTGGTGGGATGGTTATAATGTGTAATTGTGATTTAAATTGTTTTTAAATATTGCTTTGGTCAGAAAGCACTGAACTGATTATGCCACACTATGACACAACTTGCAACATTTCAATGTTACAGATGATGGAAGTGACCGTGTGCGGAGCTTGCGTGATCCAACTAAAAAGATGTCGAAATCTGATACTGATCCAAAATCGCGAATATTACTGAGCGATTCCGACGATGCTATCAGATTAAAGATTCAAAAAGCTGTTACAGATTTCACTCCACAGGTGTGTATATTGTTGTGTGAGTGTAGCCTTTAGTAACAGCAAATGACATTTAGAACATGTATAAAAAATTGAACGCAGCGCGAACCCGCGTCTTTTGAAAACCGTCCAGGCGCTCTGACCTCTAAGCCACAAGTTCTATTACTAGCTGCGTTTTATACGCTTTATTACAACTTATTTTTGTTGTTAGCATCTCTGTAGCTTTCTCAATTTTTTGGTACCCAAAGATTATTCTACAAACAATCGTTTGGCAAGAGAGAATGCTATTTATTAAATACTTATTAAAATTTTTAAAATGTTGTTGTTACACACATAAGAAAATTGAAAAAGACATTTAGAAAACGTATAAAAATTTGAACACAGTGAGATTTGAACCCACGCCTCCTGATGACCGTCCAGGAGCTTTGACCGCTAAACCATGGGTTCTGCTGTGTTCAAGTTTTTATATGTTTTTAAATGTCTTTTTCAATTTTCCTAAGTGTGGAATAACAATTTAAGAACTGTTTAAAAGTATTTAGCAACAGTATTGAAATTATAAAAATATATTACATGAAGAATATTTGTATTTAATACAGAATAATTGTCATTACTGTTATATAAAAAACTGTTGGGTTTTTTTACCAGCTTGTTTCAGGATTGTCTTCCACACTGGGGGTAGCTTTATATTTATCAAATGATTTAAATGTATTTACTTCTAAAAGTCCATTAAAATAATGATATGCATTATTATGCTTTAAATTGGATTTAAATAAATAGAATAAAATGTAAGTTTAAAAATATTTCCAAATATATAAGATTGTTTGATTCGAATTCGCAGGTGACATTCGACCCCGAGACGCGGCCCGGCGTCTCCAACCTGGTGACGCTGCACTGCCTCGCCGCGGAGCTGCTGCCCGAGGAGGCCGTGCAGGAGGCGGAGGCGCTCAGCACCGCGCAGTACAAGCGCGTGGTGGCGGCCGCGCTGTGCGCCGCGCTCGGGCCCCTGCGCGAGCGCGCGCGGGACCTGCGGGCGCGCCCCGCGCTCCTGCGCGACGTGCTGCGCCACGGCGCCGCCGCCGCGCGCGCCCGCGCCGACGCCGTGTACGCCGACGTGGCCGCGCGCCTGTGCCTCGCGCCCGCCCGCCCCGCGCGCCCCGCCCCGCGCGCGCACGTGCTGCGCCTGGCGGCCGCGCGCCGCGAGTGACGCCCTGCTGGGAGCGGGGACGTGGACGACTGGGGACGGACTCGTAAATGAAACACTGTTGGTTATGACAAGTGATTATTGTGCGACGCGCTATAGGCGGTGGTGGTGGTGCTGCATGCCGGCGAGCGCGGCGTGGTCGGGCGCGGCGTGCGCGTGGTGCGCGGGGGGCGCGGGCGCGGGCGGCGCGGTGCGCTCGCGCAGCAGGCACACGAGGTCGCGCAGCAGCTCCACGGCCTGCGAGACGGCCTCGGCCTGCTTCTCGGCGGCGAGCGCGCTGCGCATGGCGGCCTCGGCCAGCAGCTCCTCGGTGGCGAGGCGCGGGGCGTCCCCGGCGCCGGCGGACCCCTCCGAGTACATGTCGTCGTCGAGCGCCGGCTTGCGCTCCTCGTCGGAGTGCCCGCCGCCGCCGCACGCGCTAGCGCCCGCTGGAAACATACAGCAGACTCCATTGTCCGGCTCTCCATTACCATTAACGATAAATGATAACCTTATATAGAGGTGAAGCCTTAAATAGTTTGTCCGAAAGTTTAAATTAAGAATAACAAATAGATCAATTAATTCGTTTTTTTAATCGACTTCCAAAAAGGAAGAGGTTGTCGACTTGGCTGTATTTTTTATGTGTGTTACTGTTGAACTTTTTACTGAGTGGATCAACTTTGATGATTCGTTTTTTAAATGATTGGAACTGGTTGCAATGCAGACCTATTTTAATTTCATTAAGATCTAACAGGTAGTTATTACCAACTTCAAAAAACGCTCAAAATTTACAACTCAATTGCATTTTTATTTTACGTATCATACTGTATATGATTCTTAATTAATATTATTTTAATCTTAGAAAAATATGTTTTGAAACAAGATCAGAATTCAATATCACAGTTTATTTAGTCAATATTGCACTGCTAGAATGTGTACAAATAAATAAATAAAAACTTATAATGTTGTTTGCTTTTTTAGATATTGAAAAACACCTTTTAAGAATGAAAAAGGGTGTGGTCAGATGGTTTGGGCACGTTGAGAGGATGAGTGATGGAAGAATGGTAAAAAATATGTAAAGAAGCAAAGATGAGTGGTAAGATAGGCAGGGGGAGACCTTCTAACACACAGTATCAATGATACTGGAGGAAGGCCACGTAAAAGGCATGAAGACCCCTCGGAGGGTGTGTATGAAGATTTTATAGAACTAGTAGACAATATGCACCTGCATATAAGTTTTTGTCATTGAACTGGAACACATCAAAGATATTTGGTGATCCATTAATATGACATATTAGTGGTGACAAGCTAGTCGAAGAACACATCTCCTGGTGGTGGTAGGTTGCTGGGTAACTCCCCTTTTACAGGACCACAACTATCCAGCAGTGGAGGGGAATTGTATTATTGATCTGTCTCCCCTCATGGGAAATTTCAATTGGATATAAGACTTTTGGCAATGTTTAGTAAATTATCATTAATTTCTTTGGTTAAATATGGTTGCAGATGCCTCTTTAAAGAACCTGTTATTGACAGCTGTCATCTAGGCTGCCCACACATAATATAATTTTAAAAAAAAATGAATTGTATATATTATAGGGCAGGTTTTTATTTTAAAGATCTAATAGTGTCAGTTACAGATGTTAATAATATAAAAAGAATTATTAAGGCAATCTTTCATAAGTTACAAATTTAGTGACAACATATTACACTATACTTACTAAAAGAGATATTTTATTTTTATACTACTATCAATAATATGCTATAAAATGCAAGTACTTGAGATATTGTTAAATAAAAAGAATTATATTATATTAATATGTATAGGTTACTCACATTCAACTGTCTTGTTGTTAAACAACTGTTGAATCCGCTCTTCAAAACTAGAGAGGTCACCTAGAGCTCCTCCAGCTGCAGACTTTTTTCGTGCTTTATATTTTAAATCTGCCCACAACTGGAAACATAGAAATCACAAATCAAAAGTGTGAGGACCCCAAGGGGTGTGCATGAAGACGTCGATAACAGTGGACAAGGCAAAAGTGTATGCAGAGTCCGTAGCGGTTGGCGCTCCGTTCGCTTGTCGCAAGGGATAAAATGTGAAGAAAAGCAATATTTACCCGGCACCATTTATCAGGTGATTTCCGCGCTCCTCCAGAATCGTCTGCTGCTGCGTTAAGTCGTTCAGCCAAAAGTCTCCACAATTTGCACGCACTGAATCTTGAATATATAGATTGTTTTCCTGCTGCGAAGTCACGATGCTCTTCCATAAACGATAACAATATATTTAGTTGCTCTGAGCTTACTCTGCATCTAGTTAAAACGCCGCTCATCTCTAAAATTCATGCCTTAGCGATCTCCGGTGTGAGAATTGTCACAAGTTTCAATTGTTACTTCATTGTTTTATTGATTGAATAAAAGCTGTCCGAAAGAGAACTATATATAAATAATAAAATGTAATGTAAGTAAATGCAGTTTTATTTTGACTTTAGTGCTGAATGTCAATGTCAAAATGTATAGTCATGCTTATGTCATTTTGAAATTAGACAGCGTCCGTCGCAAGGTATATAGACTGTATGTGCAATGATAATCATCGATTAAAAA
The DNA here is from genome assembly GCA_019049465.1 of Dryas iulia moderata. Taxonomy (NCBI): domain Eukaryota; kingdom Metazoa; phylum Arthropoda; class Insecta; order Lepidoptera; family Nymphalidae; genus Dryas; species Dryas iulia. Next base: position 63,777 of record JAHESG010000019.1, read on the forward strand.
AAGTAATAAATATTTTATACGTACAATTTAATAAATATATATTATTTACTTGCAATGTATATTAACTTATTACTTATTAACCCTACCCTATACAGATAACCTATACCTAACCTAACCTAACCCTATAAAGATTGAAAATAGTCATTGGCTAATAGAAATTACCTGATATTAAGCTAAGATTAATAATATGATAATTCTTTACAATTTATAATATTAGTTAATAACTATAATAAAATATTTTTTTTAATATAATAGTTGAGTAGATATTCTGCGTATTCGAAATATTGATATAATACTTATTATTTGCTTATTAGTTCCCATAGTAACTTTGTCGACTCTTAGGATTTTTTCTATGCACTTGACATTTTTAATATGTGTGTTTTACACATATCTGAAATGCACATATATCAAATATTATACAAGGGAAGTCTCTAATGATAACCAAAGGCGTTACAAATTAATGTACAAGAAGATATTTGATAAAATTTTGAATATGATGAACGCATATATTGCATGTCAACAGGGATTTATTTATATCTAAAATTAATGTCTCAGTAATTGTGAAGAAATGAATCGATATGTAGTTTTACAACAACTAGGCGACGGAACGTACGGATCGGTCGCGTTGGCGCAGCGAAGAGACACCGGGGAGAAGGTCGCCATAAAAAGAATGAAAAGAAAGTATTACTCCTGGGATGAAGCTATGAATCTTCGGGAAGTCAAGTCACTTAAAAAGCTAAATCATGCGAATATTGTTAAATTACGTGAAGTTATTCGTGAAAACGATACGTTATATTTTGTGTTTGAATATATGCGAGGAAATCTTTACCAATTAATTCGTGACGCCGAGCGACCATTCCCAGAACCGGTTTTACGCAACATTTTATATCAAGTACTCCAGGGCCTCGCGCATATGCATCGCCACGGCTTTTTCCACCGTGATCTCAAGCCGGAGAATTTGCTATGCGCAGGCCCTGAATTAATAAAGATAGCTGATTTAGGGCTCGCTCGTGAGGTGCGATCCCGGCCTCCTTATACAGATTACGTCTCCACGAGGTGGTATCGTGCGCCGGAAGTCCTCCTTCACGATACTCACTACGGGGCCCCCATCGACTTGTGGGCACTCGGTTGCATTATGGCGGAACTATACACCTGCCGTCCACTGTTCCCCGGTAACTCGGAGATCGATCAACTGTATAAGATCAGCGCGGTCCTGGGAACGCCGTCGCGCGAGGAGTGGCCCGACGGCTACGCGTTGGCGGACGTGCTGCGGTTCCGGTTCCCGACGTGCGCGGGCGTGCCGCTGTCGCGCGTGGTGCCGGCGGCGTCGTCCGCGGCGCGAGCGCTGCTGTCGGCGCTACTGCGCTACCCGCCGCGGGAGAGACCTACTGCACCGCAGGCGCTCAGGTATCAGAGCTGCCTCAAGTCAAAGTCAAAGCCTCGCTAACAATTTATGATACAAAAATTAATAAAAAATTAAATACTTCAGGTTTCCCTATTTTGCTGTCGGCGCAGCGCTCGTCGTCCCTACTACGGTTTCGAGGCCAAGACGGTGGGTACCCGTACGTTAAATGAACGTTAGCGTTACTATGTTACCTTATTTAAGTGTATATTAGAATATAATAGTCTTATTATTAACGGAATAGAAGCGGGGTTCGTGCAGAAATTGAAAACGCTCCTCCTACTATAGCGGCTACAGTGCAGCTCCCGGCTACCGTTGCCACTCCAATACGTGATCGTTTTGCGGACATATTAGGGTATGTCTATCTTTGTATACGATAACAATACTTTTATGACTTGTATAGTTGTCATTATCTCACTATAACATATTTGTATGCAGAGGTGAAGTGGTGCATTCAGCGCGACGCTCGCGGGCGGGCGGCGGCGCGCGCGGGCGCAGCGTGCTGGCGCCGCTGCAGGCGGGCGAGCGCGCCGCCCCCGCCGGACACGCCGCGCACGCCGCCCCGCTCGGCGCCGCCGCCGCCTACCTCGGCGCCGCGCGGTACGTGGCCGGCGCACGAATCGACACTACCCTCTTCCACCCGTTGACGTTGCACGCTCATCAAGGTTCTTAAACCCAAAGTGTAAATCAGATCTAATCTCGCGCTAGTAACTTAGTCAAACATTTAAAATTGTTTCAGAGGCGACGGCTGTAGGCAGTGGAGTTGCGAGAGTGGACTGGGCGGCCAAATATCTCCGCTAGTGTTACATAAAATATATATTTTTATATGTAGGCATCATGTGAACTTATAGACGACAACAGTAATATTCAAATTTAAGCCATTCTAAATAATATATTGGAACGAAACATTATATAATATTATGTTTATGGATATTAACATAAAAGAAAACCAGACTATTTGTAAATTCTAACCAACAAGTGACATCTTTAATACAGAGTGTCAGCAGCCCATTTCTTAATTAACAATTCTTATTACACAACATAACTATTGTTTGATTTTTTAAATATAACAATCTAATGTAAATATTATAGGATATTTTGTTCTTTAAAACCATCAAAATATATTTTGATTATTTTATAGTGAGATATTTATACGTTTAAAAATTAAACTACACTATTTAGGAAACTTTAAGATTGAAAGTGTAGAAAACGTAGAAACATTGAAATGAAGCGGAATTCGAATTGGCGCCACTTGGTTCATCTAGGCACTCTGACGGCTAGAGATGCTAACAAAAAATAAGTTATAATAATCGTGTTTTAATGTAAATAGAACAGAACTCAGCTGTCAAACCAGTTGGACTGTTTCAATGAGGTGTGGGTTTGGATCCTGTTGCACTTAAATATTTATTCGTTTTTTTAAAAATTTCTAAAAATATATATTTTGGCTTTTTTAGAATGAAACCACAAAACTTTATAAACTTAAATCCCAGTAGTTACATACAGTTGTAAACTGATGAGGATTATTTTACATTGTTCTAGATGTAATCATTGTTTAATTTCCTTTATTACTAATAAATGTTTAAGCCACTGAATACTTAAAAATGAGTCTTTCACAAGATTAATTTAATTCAAGTTATTATTTGTTGTGTAAGTCTTATAAAATTATATTAAATAAATTAGCTACGTGGATTTTCCCATACAGCAGGGAAGTCAGAGAACCTAAAGTACTCTGTTCTTCATCACAGTATAATTATTTAAAAAAAAAGTAAACATACATAAAAATGTCACAGTGCTCAACCAAGACTTCTTAGAACCAGTTTATGTCCAAGCTTTTCAGATTGATGAAAAATATATATATAAATTAAGTGCTACATTCATGTTTTCATTTTACACAAGAATTTGATAACTTTGTAGACAATAAGTTTAAAGTAAATAATTATAATTCAGTATTTGTAAATCATAATTTTGGAAAGCTAATAAATTAACTTTAAAAGTTAAAGTTAATAAATTAATGTTAAAAGGAGAAAAAAATAATAAAAACACTGATAAACAACTTTACCATTCTATATTATATTATTATGTACACATTTATCTTTATATAAAATCTGTGAGTTATCAACAAGGAGGGCAATGAAGATATTTACTCATATTTGAGGTAGGGTTTGGCTTCTGGTGGTGCTGTTGAGTGTGAGTGTGCAGAATGCGCTGAGTGGGCAGAGTGTTGCCAGGCGTCCGGGGGCCAGCTGTACACACGGGGAGCACCACTCTCTAGTAAACCCCATCCTAAGAGTTGAGAGCGTGCACCACGCTCACGCTTCGGGGAGGCCGTTGAGATGTTTACTGACACTCCTTTAATAATATGATCTTGACCACAGAGAGATTGTGCCACATCAGGGTCTAAAAATGTAACAAAGCTGAATGCACGAAATGGCTTTGGTACAAAAACATCTGTCACCTGACCAAATGCACCAAAGTATTCACGAAGATCATCTGCAGTGAGGCTTTCGGTGCATCGACCCACAAACACTTTGCGATGCGCTGCAGATCCGCCATCCTTACTATTAGGGATACGCACGTCACACCAGCGTCCATCTATCATGTGCCTTCGACCAAGTGCGCGTAATTGTGCGTCGTAGTCTGCAAATTTAATAAAACCGAAACCTTTCGAAAGCCCAGTTTTAGCATCACGTTTTACTTGTACCATAAGTAGCTCACCAAATGTGGCAAAATAGTCACGAACTGCGTCCTCGCCTGTTTTCCAAGGGAGACCGAGAACTATAAGATCTGAACAACGTGGACGAGGTGTTGGCGTCGGAGCGTCTGCACGTGGGAAGGCGCAAAAATATCTGTGAGCCGACCAGCCTTCCGCGGGCGGCAGGACACGGTCGTCGGCCAGGCGCAGGCCGCGCAACCGTCCGCCAGCTCGATATTTTAGGCCGCTGGCTCCTGCGAACTGCGCTGATATCGTGCTGAGGAGTAAGGAGCCGTCTTCCTCTGTAGGCAGCTCAATGGGCTCGTCTTGTTCGCCCTCGCTCACTACCACGTACTCTATCGACATCGCGCTCACCAGACGACACCGACTGCCGTGCACTTCATCTTCGTTTACATTATCAATTTTACAGGCACAAAAGGCGTCCTGATATAGTATTTCTGTGGTTTTAATCTAAAATTAAATTATTTTCTTCTATCTTGTATAAGTAGTATTTGCATGACGTTTGACGTATGACGTGAACATGAAGTTTTGCGCACAGAGTACAAATTACAGAGCTCACAACAAACACACAGAACACTATAATACAAAAATATAATACGATAAATAATAATAGTATTAACAGAGTCCAAAGATATAATCTAAGGTATTTATTTATGATTATATATTTTACTTACCTAATGAAGAATTATTAATTTTATATGAAAATTTTATTTCTAAACTTATTGCTGCACAACTACACTACGAGGTGTGTTCAAAAAGTATTGTGAATTTTGAATTTTCGCGGATTACGTATATTCGAATTTCGATTTTTTTGTGGCGTTACATTGGTACATATGACTCTCACTTATGCTGACACGTTTGGCCACTTTGAATGTTCAGTTAATTGTTGAGAGCTGCTTTGCTTGCACGTGTTTTGGTTCGTCTTCGATTTATTCTATATATTTTAATCAAGAAAATGGAACAAAGAACCTGCATCAACGAAATTAAGTGCGCGGATGCATTGCGAATATTGATTGTGGCATACGGAGAAACTACTTTGGGCAAAATCCACGTTTATCGGTGGTACTAAATGTTTTCAGAAGGCCGAGAAGATGTGAATGACGAAGATCGAAGTTCGGTCGAATGTGAAAGATTCGCTGACAGTTTTCTTCGATTGCAAGGGCTTGGTGCATCATGCGTTCTTACCACAGGGTAGAACGGTCAATAAGGAATATTACCTGCAAGTTATGCGCAATTTGCGCTAAGCAATCCGCCAGAAACTCCCGGATTTGTGGAAGAACAAAAATTGGCTTTTGCACCACGATAACGCCCCTGCTCACACATCGTTGCTTGTGCGCGACTTTTTGGCCAAAAACAACACACTAATGATGATTGTGACTTTTTCCTGTTGGCTAAACTGAAAAGGCCCATGAAAGGACTACGTTATGCTACGCTTGACGAGATAAAGACGGCATCGAAGGAGGAGCTGAACAAGGTAAAAAAATGATTTTTTGAAGTGCTTCGAACATTGGAAAACCGTTGGCACAAGTGTATAATATCTCATGGGGATTACTTTGAAGGGGACAAAATTCATGAATAAATAAATAATTTTTGAAAAAAACACAAAATTCGTGATACTTTTTGAACACACCTTGTAAAATAAAGATTGCACTTACAACTGGCATTAATAAATTTTAAAATATATGTTAAATTTATTACCTAATATTAAGTTTTGGCTCGTTACTTAACTTGATTATGTATGTTGCTGTTTTTTTAAACCAACAGTAAATAACTAAGATAAATATAACTTTACTACTAAAACCAAATAAATATACTTATGCTATGCTACGCATTCTATAAAGATGGCGTAAGTGACGCTTTCGAATTTATTCATTTTTTATATATTTACATTTATTAAATGACGTTTCATTAAAGTGCACAACCATACACACGTACTTCTGATAATTCATAAAGATCTTTTCAGGCTATACTCACTGTACAGTGTGCTAAAATATTTGTGTGCATAACATAGTTATAACCTCTTTTATATTACTATTAAACAAAAACAAAAATACTTCATTAAATTGGCATAAAAATAACAGGTCTCGTATTGATTGTGATGACAGTCAAATATAGTTATGAAAATTACTAATTTATAACATTTTCTATAGAGGAAAGACACATAATCTTGAAATGATTCCCACAAATAAACTTTTTGCAGGCAATGCACGATTTACAGGTGTTTTTATTGCGTGCTCTTCCATAGTTGTAACAACGATGTACTTAATTATTTGACGTCATTTCTAAAGCTAATGCTTGTTTTTCTTAGTCTGTTATACCTAGGAAATATTATTTTTTCATTGTCGAAGACCTTGTCAATGAATTTGAGTTAATTCTTTTCTCAGTCAATGGTTTCGTCCAACCTCATCTGATCGTCAAAGAAAAGTGACACACAGTTTTGAATGGCAGTGTTTTGCCTGGCTATTCCGTTCGGACTAGGAGGAACCAACACTTATAGTATGCCTAAGGGTTCTTCCTCTGGCCTGAAGAATTGTCTTAGACCTCATCGTGTCATCAATTCTGGTGTAATGTGGTTCCTCAAAAGGTGTGGTTCCTCATTTTCAAAGCTTTCGCTGTCCCTCGACTCTGATATCTTGCTCCTGTTCTAATGGATAATGTTACTAGGTATGCCAAATCACTTGAAATTTTGTCTCAGTAAAGCTTAGAAGTATACAAATACATTAGTTTGTGTTTGTTTTAGTCAAAAATATCTAGTAGTTTTGATTTTATAGGCATTCAAAGTTTCGAAAAATATCGAGTCCCGCTAAAAGCCACTTGACCGCTTGTGACGTCATTTCGCAACACTGTTATAGTAGGTGTAAAGGGATTTGTTGTGTTTTCGTCCGCGTAATTACATTAGTAGTCTAATAATGGTAAATATTATTCGATTAATAAAATAGATGAAGGATTCGAAAAAGGGATAATCTACTTAAAATAAATGGATTAATGGTTGCGCATTATTTATCGACAAACAGTGATTTTGTTGGAATGTGAAATGTGAGGAATAAAAATGCAAAGTTAATTAATATAAACTTTCCGTAATACTTATGTTTAAAAGTTTATCTGTTCAAAATATCTTACTAATGTCATAATGACGAATGCAACTGAAATACTAGAAGTACCTACCTACCGTTAAATTTTTACGTTAAATAACTTTAAGACAAAAAAATGTAGTCTGTAGCTATATGTAAGTAGGTACGTATGTATATACATATATATATAAGTCCCGCTTTTCTTAGTAAATTTAAATAAATATACATTGCATACTAGCTTCCGCCAGCAGCTTCACCCGCGTTTCCCTCGGAAACTGTAAATTTTCCCAGGCTTCGTCGAGATCCGTTCAGTAGTTTTTACTTGAAAGATACACACACTCACAAACTTTCGTATTTATAATATTAGTAGAAAGTAGGATACCTATCCTACTACCTAGGATCAAGGATGTAGATGTCGTTGGTTGAATGTTATAGATGTACTAAACCTTTTTATGTTTGTGTTTTGTTTTTCTAAAAAAAAATGGCCTTACGTACTTAGATGTACTAAACTTTTTTATTTATTTGATTTTTTACTAACATATGTATGGCATATGTATATAATACTCCCTATTCCCACCATTCCCATCCTTCCTCCCTCCTTCTGTCCTACATTCCCAAGGCTGGCAACGCATCCATAACTTTAGTGTTGTGGATGTCTATGGGCGCAGGTGGCCACTTAACACCAGGTGGGCCTTCAGCTCGTTTGCCTCCTTTATTCCATAAAAAAAAAAAAAAAAAAAATTATTTTTATTTGAAACCGGTCATCGCCAACGGTTACTTGAACATAACCAATTGGTTATGTTAAAGTAAAAAGAGTAGGTGATGTATGTACGGTTAAATGGAGAACACCAGAACACCGCGTACGTACCACACCTTATCATTGTAGTTCAGAATGCAATGAAAAGAATCAAGAAGTTTTAAATGTAACTTGCGGTGATTGTGCCGCCAGAAGAGGTGGCTGTACACATATAGCATAGCATTTTTAATGTGGCTACATCGTCGAAGTGACGAGCCTTCAACGAATGCTACCAAGTGTTATTTGAAAATATCTAAGCACTCAGGTATTGGTACCACACCGAAAATGATTTTGATTTGAAGCTAAAGATTTTGGTACAAGTGGTATTGATATTGGTACATACTTCATGAAGCCAGTCAGAGTGGAAAAATATTTTTGACAATGGTTTAACATTAAAACTTAGGGATGTAGGGAACTATTTAATTATTGTTTATTTAGTATATTTTATTTGTACATTTACTTATTTACTACAAATTATAATACCTTATATATTTATCGTTTACATTTTATTATTTACTTATTACCTATATCAATATACTATACATAATATAATTTCATACTTACGTACGTATTAGCATTTAGTTTATAATATAAATAATATTCGAAAGCCGCCGGTAGATGTGAATTCTTTCACCGGCGTAGCGGCTAATATTTAAGACAAAACAGTCGTTACTTTGCTTTCGATACGCTCACGGTTATTTCTTTGTTCTCCGCTTATTATCAGTTTTTATTTGTGCTTATTTATTTATTCTAATATTATTTCGTGGTGTGTAAAACTATTTTTATTAACTATTGTGCAATATTAAACCTGTAATTGTACATATTAAAAGTGGTGTTGAAATATACATTATAACACAAGTAAGTGGACTTTGAATTTCTACCACATCAACACTACAGGGAACTTGAAATAAAGTGTTTTCTTTCACATTTTATATGTGAAAAAAAGAAGTTGAAAAGATATATTTAGATAGATCCATTCATAATTGAATCATTTCAAAAAACCCTGTGTTGATCTTTTTGACGTCGAAACTTTTATAACATTTTGTAAGAACGAAATGACGGAATCAAGATGTTTTCAAGTAAAAGAGGGTACAACAGCTCAATCAGATCCAAATTTGTGGTTTGAGATGCGCTATGGATGTAACAGCTTCATAAAAATTTTGAAAAAACCCACGACGGCTTAATTGTAATTGAAAAAGGATAAAATAACTAGAAATCCCCCGCCTAAAAAAATATATGTTACGAGATGATGGGAACGGCTTCGTCGGGGGCTGTCATTACTTTAAGTTTGCACAAACCTTCTCATAGGTGTTCATGCTATTAAAACATTAAAATATTAATATGAATTTACAGTTTTAATAACTGGTATTCCTTTTAAAAACTTTAAGAACGAAATTTATACTGTTAGCTACCATATTTAAAATAGAAGTTGCAACTGGCAGCCCCCGACGAAGTTGTCCCCATCATCTCGTAACATATATTTTTTTAGGCGGGGGATTTCTAGTTATTTTATCCTTTTTCAATTACAATTAAACCGTCGTGGGTTATTTCAAAATTTTTAATTTTGCTTTTTATTTTAACCTTTTTAAAGTGAATAGATCCACATTATATATTATTACATAATATCGAAATACTTTATATTAATCTTCATGCAAATCCAAAAGAAATTATAAACCCAATGCTTTCTGGTTATCAAATGCTTATTACATCGCCTAGCAGATTGTCACCGTACAATTTTCAGGAAACTTAACTCTAACCAAATCAGTGAAAATCACAAAACCCACTGGTACTTTTGATTTTGAACAAACTAATTTATACTGGAGCGTCGCTAGGTAGTTCGTGATATGGCATATAAAAACACGCAGCAATTAAACCTGAACCTATCACAGAAACCGCATCTAAATAGGTTTCACACAAAAAATACAAGCAAATGCTTACTGCAGCGCCCCCTGATGAGGTGTCACCATGACACATATACGAGAACACGCGCTAATTAAGCCTGATCCTATCTTTGATAACTGCATCCAAATCGGACTTGTAGTTTTAGCTTTGCATAATTAAATGTTTAATGCAGCGCCCCCTGGTTAACGTTAGAGAAACCTAAAAACATACACCAAGTAAAGGTAAATCTAATACTAAAAACTTTGCCCAATCCGGTTTACTGCAGCGCCCCCTGGTGAGTTAACACGATAAAACATATCCAAGAACATGCACTAATTAAACTTGAACTTATCATTGAAACTGCATCCAAATCGAATTCGTCATTTTAGCTTTGCACTTACCTTATTTTACTACAGCGCCCCCTGGTGATTTGTCACCGTAATATAAATTTAAAAACATGCTCTAAGCAAAACGGAATCTAATACTGAAAACTCTTTCCAATCGTACTAGTCGTTTTAGCTTTATACAAAAAATAGAAGCAGCTACTTACTGCAGCGCCCCCTAGAGAGTTGACACATACATGAAAATATGCACTAAGTAAACATATATGACACATATATGAAAATATGCACTAAGTAAACTTGAATCTATCATTGAAAACTGCATTTAAATCGGACTCGTAGTTTTAGTTTTGCGCAAACAAATGTACTTACTGCAGCGCCCCCTGGTGAGTGGTCACCGTAACACATATATAAAAGATGCACCATTTAAACCTGAACCTATCGTTGAAAGTTTCATCTAAATTGGACTAGTAGTTTTTGCTCTGCATAAACAAATGTTCACTGCAGCGCCCCCTGGTGAATTTCCATCATAACAAAAAAACAAAAATCTTAAAATATGCATCAAGCAAAGCTGAACCTAGTTCTGAAAACTCTAGTCAATTGGATAAGTAATTTCGGTTTTAGACAAATAAATACAAGAAAAATTTTGGTTTTACACAAATTTATTCAAACAAATGCTTACTACAACGCCCCCTGATGAGTGGTCACCATAACATATATATGAAAAGATGCACCATTTAAGCTTGAACCTATCCTTGAAAGTTTAATCTAAATTGGACTGGTAGTTTTTGATTTGCATAAACAAATGCTTACTGCAGCGCCCCCTGGTGAGTTTTCCCCGTATCAAAAAAAGAAAAATCTTAAAATATGCACCAAGCAAAGCTGAATCTTTTCCTGAAAAATCTTTTCAATCGGATCAGTGGTTTCGGTTTTAGACAAATAAATACAAAAAAAGTACAAACAAATGCT